>JBAMBS010001522.1:450000-497500 GCA_037044455.1 Zygothrica quintamaculata
AACATAAAAAAAAACCTCTCGTCTTTATCTAATAATAAGCAACAACAACAATAAACACAGAACGAGTTGAAAGTATATATAAATATATATAAAAAAAAAGGGTCATTGCGCTTCATTATGTTCGGGGCGTTGCTGAAATCGTCCTGCGAGGACGCCACGCGCACGCACTTCACTTGACCCTTTTGACGAGGCAGCAAACACACACACACACACACACATTCACACAAATAAGAGAAAGACGAAAAAAAGAGGGCAAACAATTTGGTGTTGCGGTTGTTGGTGTTGTTGCTACTCAAATATCCTTGGGCTATTCAAAAGGCGCTGAGCTCATAATGTGGCAGCGCATCACTTCACTTGAATTTCATTTCCGCCGCAAACGAATTTATATATATATATATATATATATATATATGTACATGTATGTGTGTGTGTCCTTTTTTTTGCTACTGCTGCTGCTGCTTTATCCTTTTGGGGCTGGCAAATGTCGTCAACCTTTTGTTAGAGTCCTTTTTATGCTGCTGCTGCTGCTGCTGTTAAATTGTTGCTACTTTCGCCTGCCGCTGTTGCCTTATCAACTGTTACTTGTTGCTGCCGCATTTCGTGTCAAGTCAAGGACCTATGCCAGTAGCTGAAATTTACATGTCCTTTTATTCCTTTCTCCCCCTCAAAGGCGCAAACTTTTCGTCCCTTCTACTTCACTCCACATTCACTTTATGCCACGTCGGCTGACCGGCTTTGGTTACCAGCTGGCAGACAAGTCTGGCCAATGTCTGAGCCAGGCAATCCCAAGGTCCCACGTTCTCAGGCATTTTCTATTACTTGTATCCCTGTATCCTTGTGTCCTTTTGCGTCCTTGTTGTCGTTTATGTCCTGTATATGCTATTGCCTGTAACCCGTGTCGTTCGGTCTCGTTCGAGTGCACTTTGAAAGGTTTCACATTTCCCCAAAAAAAAAAAAAATAATAAAAAAAGTAAAAAAAGGCAAAAGGAATTTTCGCATCGCATTTTCCTTTTATGCTCTATGACAAGTTGATTGACCTTTTTTTGTCATTGCTTAGCAATTTCTTTTCATGTTTTCTTTCTGGTTTCTTTTCGTTTCTTCTTCTACTTTTTTTACTTTATTTTGCTTCTTTTTTTTTCGTTTTGGGTTGAACAAAGTTCAACAGGCGTTTGCCTTATAATCTCTTGCTTCTTTTGGCTGCTGTTGTTTGTTGGTATCTATTCTTCTTCTTTTACATATACTTCTGCTGCTTCTTGCTTCTTGCAGCTTTTACTATTTAATTATTAAATCAATTTGTGCACATTTTATATACATATATATATATATATATATATATATATTTAAATTGAATTTAAGGCAAAAGATTTTCTGCCTTGCGCATTTTTTGCGTAATTAATTTTCTTTTTGCAACAGCAACAAACAATGAAATTTACAACTTTACGCATACACACACATACACATATATATATATATACATGTATACACAAATGCCAAGCACTTCCGCTTCCTGTGCTTTACACACACACACACACACACACACACACAAAAGGCAGACAAAATTGCAGCAATAAATTTGAAATTCAATTTAAAATGAACATAAATTGCTTAAACTTTCGAAGCATGTCATTTTTAAAACATTTTTCAACTAACACATACACATTTGCACACACTTGCACACACACACACACAAACATTTATAAACACACGCATACACACACATACAGGCATAAAGCGCATTAAGCGCTTTAAGGCACAAAATGCTGCCATAAAAATCGTTTGCTCGTTAATTTCTTGTGTACTTGTTTTTTTTTTTATTTACTGTCCGCCCCAACCACACCCACTTTCATACACTCTCCCTCTCTCTCTCTCTCGTTTTACTTTTTGTTTTTATATCTTACTCTTTCATGTGCTCTCTCTCTCTCTATCTTTCTCTGTGTCTCTCTCTCTCTCTCTCTATTTTGCTTGTCTTATGCCTCAGACCTCCACTTACGCTTACCAATACCAATGCCATCAACCCCAAATGCAGCCCCAAACCCTCAAACACACACACATACACACACACACACAGCGTAACTTCAGCTTCAACTATGTATTTGTATATATATACACATACACACACGCATACTTGATAAATGTGCATGACTGAAACACTCACACACACACACACACACACACACGGGCACAAGTACATGCCTTGTTGTCTATGTGGCACATCATACGAGGGTCGCTTAATAGCTACTTTCCCATTTCATTCTTCAACACAATAGCAACAACAAGAAGCAACACAACAACAACAACAACAACAAAATTTTTTTCAATTAAATTCTTTAATTACTTTTTGTGCCTCTAATTACTTTCCTTGAATATTGATTCTCTCTTAAGTGGCAAATAAACCTTTATTAATCAGTTAGTTTTCACTGTCAGAGAGTAAGAGCGAAAGAGAGAGAGAGAGAGATAAAGAGCTTAAAGTATAAGCTCTAAAGTGTGTAAGAATCTACAAAGAATTGTTGTGAGTTTCCACTTGAGAAAGTTTTAGTAGTATTGGTAAGTTTTTCCGGGAAAGAAAGTTATGATATTAAGGACTCTACTTAAGGTTTCCCTGAAAAGAAATATTATGCTAGGGCTGCTTTTCTGAGAAGGATTTTAGTTAAATTCAGGATATATATGCGACATCATTTCATACAGACTTATGTAGGGAGAGTTGGAGCATACTCTACCCCTATGGATGATATTCAGAATGATGTAAAAGATTTTCGTAGAGGGTAAATTGCACTAGAGATATATTTTCCGAGAAGGATTTTGAGTTTATTTATGACTTATAAGTGATACATTTTACTGAAGAGAAGTGAAAAGCTAGCTGAAGCATACATCATTCTTATGGATGATAAGAAAAATGGAGTTTAGGTTTTCCTTACAGGGAAAATTGTGTTGGGTTTATTTTTCCGAGAAAGATGTTCGGAATACACCAAATCAAAGTTCGAGGGCTTTCCAACAGAGAGAAATACAGAGGGAGCTTACTTTTACGATATTAAGTATATCAAGGATTATGCTTAAGATTTCCCTAGAGGGAAAATTGTACGCGGCATATATTTTTTGATAAGGATCCGAAGGATACTTAAGGCTTATGTTGGACATGCTTCTCCTCTGGAAAATGTACGAGCGAGCTACATAATACTGCTCCAATAGGAATGACATCAAGGAAAATTTGTGTTGTGGATAATTTCTTGCGAGAAAGATTTTAGGGATATTCTTTGGGAAATCTTCAATACTTATGGAGCTGCACTCTTTTCAGCTGAGTTTTTTAAGCTGAAAAAGTAAACAAGAAAAGCAGCAACAACAACAACAACAACGACGACGATGTTGGCAGCAGTAAAGCTTTTCAATTGCCACCCCCAACCCCAACCTCCCGGCCATACGGTAAAGCGCGTCTATAATGCCTTATATAAACAGGCACACACACATACATATATATATATATATAAATTTACTTGTGTATATATTATATATATAAATGGGCTTTGGGCGTTGGGCGTTGGGCGTTGGGCGTTGGGCGTTGGGGGCGCTTCTTAGTGGGCGGCAGCAGCACTGGAGTCGCTTTAATTTTGGCATGCATTAAGTGCGCTCTCGGGGGTTGTTTCCGTTTGCTTCGCGTTCAGCTATATTTATTACTTATATTTTCTTTTCTTTTTGTTTCTTTTCATTCCATTTCATACACTCTTCTGCCTTGCATTGCCTTGTTGTTGTTGTGTTTTATTTTTTCATTCTTTTGTATTTTATTTTGCTACATTTTTTTCGGTAAGCATAACTTTAAGCTCTTAGCTTTAAGACCCTTTTACTATAGCATACTTTTTAGCAAAAATTTCTACGAACTGTTCTAAAATTTAACCGGAATTTTCTTTCAGTTTTTGTTGTTGTTTCTTTTTGATTTGTTTTGTTTTGTTTTTGTATTTCTTCTACAACTGCTACTACGACTACTATTGTTACTCTTTGTTTTTACGCATTTTGCCAGGCAATTTGCAATTTGACTCATTCGTCCTTTCCTATGCTTTTCTTTCCCGTTTGTTTCCCTTTCCTCTGCCTGCCGCTGATAGTCAGCAGCAAGACTCCCAGTGGAGTTTGTTCTAAGCCATTGTTCGTTTTGCGCAGCTACAAACACAACATAGAAAACAACACACACACACACACACACACACTTACACATTGTCTGTGATTAGTTCAACCCTTAAAACATGAAACGGCGCCATTGCAATGACATTGCTCATACGACGCGTTGGACGCCGTTGTCGTTTTACTCGCTCATCTCTTGTCTGTTTGTATCTTGTCTGTCTGTCTCTCTGTCTGTCTGTCTGTCTGTCTGTCTGTCTAACTGTCTGTTGTCTGTTGTTGTCTTTGCCAGCACACACACACACACACACACATACACACACATTATATGCACACACATGTGCCATGCAACTAATTTTCTTTGTTTTTCAATATTTTCTGCGCTTTCATCGCATTCTCTTTGTCCTTTCTCTGTCTGGCAGCCTTTCGCAAAGATGCTTTTGTTGTTGCTGCTGCTGCTGCTGCTGCTGCTGTTGCTGCTGCTGCTTAATGCAACGACACATCAGCATCGTCTGGCCACCATCAACACAAACCCTTTACTCTCTTCCCAGCCAGACTGCCCGCTCTCCTTCTTAACAATTTTCCCCTAAAATGCCAAAAACGGTCATAGACATGACTCGAACTTCGTCACATTGCAAATGCACGAGCTTTTAGTTCTTGCATACAAGTATTAGTATATGTTTGTGTGTGTGTATGTGTGTGTGTGTATATATATAGAGAACACAAGTCTGGAATTGATATGGTTTATATATTGCTTTCTCTGTCTCTAACTCTTGGTCTATCGCTAGCTTCATCTTTGCCGCTGTAACTGCCAGCCACCCCCCCCCTTCCGCCTCCTGTCTCATCATACCTCCTGCTGTCTGCTGTCCGCTATCTGCTGCCGCCTAATGCACATTTGATGGCACTCGCTAATTGCTTGATTGGCAATACGATTTCCCACGCACGCGACTCTTGCAGCTTATGCCAGAGACACCCCACAGTGTTTGTGGCTGGAAGTGGGTGTGGTGGTTAGAGGGGGATATTTAGTGTATGCAGTAGTTGGGTTTTGGTTGCAAGCTTTTTGTCTTTTGCCTTTTTTTGGGGGGTGTTGCAAGTAGATGTTGTGCGTGGCGATAAGCACAAAAGGAATTAAACATAAATTATAATTAATAAAGCTAATGCCAATGCTTAACCCCACTCTGCCCCCTCTCTCACTCTCTCTCTTACTCTCTCCCTCTCTCTGTCTGTTTGGCCATCGCTTGCACTGCCTACTACTAAAAGCAGCTCACGACAAAAGGGCGTGACAACAACAACAACAACAACAACAACAACATTATTATAGTAGAAGCAGCAGCACGAAAAGCAACAGCAGAAAAACTTAAAATAAAGGAGGAAAAAAATTAATATAAAAAAATGTATACAAAAAAAAAGGAAAAAAAAATTATGCACAATATTTGCGCTGCATTAAATTTCATGTTTACTCCCCTTCCCCCTCAACCTGCCCAGCCTACACTTTGCTGTACATTATTTATATTTTTTTTTCTCTCTTGTTTCTTGCCTTGTGTTTTGCACAGAGCACAAAAAAAGAGATGCAGAAGAAGCAGCACAAGCAGCAGCAGCAACAGCGAACACATAAATTACAGCAGACAACAATAACAACAACAACAACAGCAGCAGCAGCAACAACAACAACAGAAATATATTTAAAAGAATGAAAGAAGCAAAAAAAAAGGAGCATCAACAACGACAACAACGAACAAAATGAAAATGATAAATGGCAAACTGCACATAATTATGCAATTAAAGTTCGACGTTGTATGTTGTATGTTGTATGTTGTACAGTGTTATTGTTGCTGCTGTTGTTGCTGTTGTTGCTGTTGTTATTATTGCTGTTATTATTATTGCTTGGGTTGGGCCCACAAAACTAACTTTGCCTTTGCAAATAAAAACAGCTGCAACAACAGCAACAGCACAAAATGTTGTTGTATTAAAAACAACAAAAACTAGAAGACGAAGCACAAGTTGAACTTAAAACTAAAGCAGAGAAGGGGGAGCAATGGAGATTTGAGCAAAAGGAGGCAGCAGCAGCAGCAGCAGCAGCCGCTTGGCTGATTGTTGCTGCTGGTTGTCTGATTGTTTTATGCCCAGTCAATGTAAACAACAACTAACAACAACAACACACACAACACACAACCAATAACCAACAACAACAACAACAAAAAACAACATCAATAATAATAAGCAATCAACTTTAAGCAGAGAAAAAAGAACAGAAACTAAACAAGAAATCTATTTAACTAGGCACAATACGATCTATATAAAAAAGAATAAAGAATAAAGACACAGACTGAAGACTGAAGACAGTCCTTATTAGCCCTATAGAAGAAGCATCTAAAAGCAACAGCAATAAGAACTAGAAGAAAGAATAATGCCTAGAAATTAGCTGCTGAGTAGATGCAACTCCTCTACAAGATCATTAACTCAATCGAGAAACGAATCAAATCGAACAACCAATTAAGCTATAGTAACACTATATAATAAGAACTCCGTATAATGACAGATACGATATTCAATTCCATACGATATTCAATTAAAAGAAAATAAGATAATGCTAAGTGGCAGCAACTGAAAGCGACAAACTGTAATGTAAGTGGATGTTGATCAGTTGATTTGGTCTAAGAACTGTATTTATTATTGAAACTTGTGGAAATGAAACACAAAATGTTAAGCGAATATCGTACAATACATAATTACTTATATATATATACTTATAGCCAATAAAATAGATAATATTTATCAATATGAATTGATTCATTTATATATGCCAAACGTTCCTTATACTCAACTGCCAATCGGCTTATACTGCATACGATATTCAGCTAAAAAGTGTAGAATCAAATTGCAATCTTTATTTTTTATATACGATGCAATTGTCAATGCGAGACAAAAAGTTGATTAAGTATTATTTCTTTTTATCGTGTCTATACACTAAACTCCATACGATATTCATCCCCCTTGCAATATACACTAAGTCAAACTTATACAAAATGTTGACTGAACATTGTTCCATTTCATTATCTATAACAGAATTTATTCAATATACGATATTAGGTAATAAAAGTTTATTGAAAGTGACATTGAAAATAATACAAAACATTGCTAAATATCGTTCTATTATATCGTCTATAGCACAACTTCTCTATCCGATACGATATTCATTAGCTATGCTACAATGAATAGCTCCCTACGATCAGCCAATTCATCAAACATTCAAATAAAGCTCACACAAAATGTTGACTAGCTCGTTGACTCTCTCATCATCTACGATATTCAGCGTCGAACAACTTAAGCTCCCTACGATATTCAACAATTTATATCACAAAATTTGAACTGAAACTAAAACTAATCCAAATTATTGACTGATTGTTAAATTTGCTTCATTTCATTCAGCTAGAGCACAACTTATTCATCATACGATATTCATTCATTATCTGACATTCATTGGGTAAATATCGCTATATCCTTTGCTGCTCTTAAGTGACCATTAAATTGATTCAAGCATATGACTCAAAACACATTCATTTTATAAACGATTTATATAATTGAATTAAAATCAAAATGTTATTATAAACATCCTTGTTTGACTCCTCTTCCCACTCTCTCTCACTACTTTCTCTTGCAGTTTTCACTACTCTTTTCGCTGTGATTTTCTATTCTGTTGCACTTCAAATTGAATAATGCGTTTATTTCCCATTCAATTTGTATCTGATATATACATATAAGATATATATATATATATAGGATCATATCGTGTATAGTGTGGTGTTAATTGCATCACTGTTCACATCTGTGTGCCTGTATGTATGTGTGTGTGTGTGTGTGTGTGTGTGTTGTTGTTGTTGTTGTTGTTGTTGGTAATATAAAGTTTGAGTCAATTGCGTGCCTTTTGAATTTGACCACGCCCATTGCTTGTGCAAAAATGTTTCCAGCCCTATATTTAAGTGCAATTTCCTGGGCAATTTGAAGTCAAATTCTGAGGGTTTCTTTTCGTGGGCTCTACGAGGGGCAAACGAGGGGCTTACGTGAGGTTTTTCGACAGCTGTCGCATAATTGTTGGCGCCCGCTGCTCAATTATGATAAATATTATTTCTATACCCCAATAAGCCAAATATACCCTATGCAAAACATATGAAGAGAGCATATTAGACTATGGGGCCAACTATGTAACACCCTTGAAAATCATATATATAAAGCAGATTATACATATACAAATATATATAAAGAGTAGTAATAGTTAAAGAGAGAGAGAGAGAGAGAGAGAGAGAGAGCTCATTGAGTAAGCCAAGTATAGCCTATAAAGCAGCAATTGTAGGGTATAGCATAGGGTATATATAAAGCTGTGCAGCTTATTATATATAAAGTACTGCTTTGCGCTGCTTGTAACGCGTCTGTTTATGGTGTTGCCTCTTGGTAGCTGCTGTTGCTGTGCATTGGCTGGTTGCTTTACATATTTGATGTGTTGCATGCAACACTAAAAGGGATTTTCATTAAATAAATTAATATTTTTGTTTTTAATTTGATTGCTGTTGTTGTTGTTGCTGTTGTTTGTTTGCTTATTTTGTTTTACTCTCATTTTGTTTGTGCTGCTTTTTTGTTGCTTTATTCGACGTCTTTTGCTGCGGCAGTTGCTGTTGCTGCGGCTGTGGCTGTGGCTGCTGCTGCTGTAGCTGTTGCTGCTGTTGCTGTTTTATTATATAAATTATTAATTTTAATTTTCTGCATGCATACTCCAGTGCACAGGCACAGGGCTAACTATGTATACACCCACACACACACACACACACACACACACACACACACACACATACGCATATAGTATAGCAACTTTTTGGGCACGCCCTGCTGCAACAGTTCGTCCTGGGCACGCCCCATACACACACACACACACGCATGCACAGCGACAACAAACAAGTAACAACAGCAACAATAACTACATTATCATCATTATCATCATTATATACATCATCATCATCAGCATCGCCATTGCTGTTCTTTTGTGTCTGGCAATTAATTTTAAATTGGGCGTTGCATACGAAAAATATTCGTAGTTTTCTTCCTTTACATTTACGCGACGGTAATGTGCACTTTGTATATGTATTGGTAGACGCCTCTCCCACAACCAACACACACATACACACATACATATGTAAGCACATATATGTATGTGTGTGTGTGTGTGTGTGTGTGTGTTGATTTTGTCGTGCACTCTGGAGGCAAAAGCAAACCAAATGGAAAAGCAAAAAATAAAAACAAAAAAAAATAAAAAAGAATGCCAGAAAACCTGTATTAAATGAATTTTGAGCGTTTTTAATTTTTAATGCGTTCGCTTTACTCTGTTCTTCGTTGTTATTGTTGCAGCTGTTGTTGCTGTTGTTGTTGCTGTAGTTGTTATGTGCTTGCCTGCATTTTCCGCACATTTGCATTGCACTTTTGCTTTGCAGGGCGTTGACTGCAATTTATACTTCAACTCAACTCAACCCACCCTCCGCAGCACCCTAACTGCACTCACCCCCACACTTAATCATTCTTAAACTCTGACTGCAACTGCAACTACAACTTCAATTGCAACAACGTCTTTCAAAGGTGTTTGCCGTATTTAATGACAGTTGCAAAATGTTTCAATGAAATTTCAAATCAAAATTGCAGCTGCAATTTATTAATTAATTGACCAAAAAAACTACTTTAAGCCAGCTTAATTGTATTGGCAATTGTTGTTAAATTGGCTTAAGCATAATGAAAATTAACTAAAAACACTTATAATACACCAATACATACACACGTATCAATGAACAGTTATGAATGAAAATTTATTTGTTGCATGAAAAGGCAAGAATGAAATTTTCAGCAATGCAAACACAATGCAGCAGCAACAGTTGCATACAGTTGTACAGACAGACAAGTTCAAGCAGCAACAACAACAGCAATACAACAATGTTAACACACCCACACATACACTCTCTCTCTCTCTCTCTCTCTGTCTCTCTCTCTCTCTATATACTAGACTTATCATTTGTATTTGCTAAATGAAATTTTGCAGCTTTTAAACACAACAGCAACAGCCATGCAACAGCAATATATTGCTCTAAACTATAGCAATAACTAAGTTTGCATTTGTGGCTTATAAAATGCAGTTTTAGTTTACCTTTTGGTATGCTATAAACTTGGCTTAAACCTACGCTTTATAAGCCTTCTTTCCTACTCATATCTTTTAATTATATATTGTTAAGTGTAAAAGAAACTTCGATTAGTTGCTATTAAATTTGGATCTATTTAATTGCTTTCATTTATTATGCATACTGCATAAGCATACACACACACACACACACACACACATACATAAATATATACGCATATATTTGAATATTTCTTTATATAAACTGAGTTATAGTTTTCCATATTAACTCTATAGTAACGAGTATCCTTATTGATAGTTGCGCACAGAGGCAGCTGCCAGCAGAATTGCTGCTACTTCCTGCCACCTTACCCCCCCCCCACACACATACACACCCCAAACACCCTACACACACACACACACACACACACACACCATACACACACTATACGCGCTATAAACAAACTCGTCGCCAGGCAACTAAACAGCTACCAAGCCCAATATAGAGAACTGCCTTCATTCCCCTCACTCCCTACTCCATTCCTATTATTCCTTTCAATTCTGCCACTACTGCAACTCCTGCCTCCTTAAGCTGCCTCGCGCCTTTTAATATGTAACTGCTCCCCCTCCCCCACCCCATGCCACAATTCAGCTCCCTACCAGCACCCAGTTTTACTGTCCATACATTAGATTGAAGCAACCCTTTATGTTGGCAGCAAAAATAAAAAATAAAGAAGGAAGTAGAAATATTAAAAAAAAAATAAATAAAAATAAAGAAAAAGGAGTAAAGAAACTTTGGAAAACCGCCCTTCAACACACAACTCACACACACACACACAACTCACACACACTAAACACATTTCATTTGCTTAAAATTCCAATTCACTTGAAAATTTGAATATTTTGCATATTTTCTATATCATTCTCTTTTCCTCTTTCTCTCTCGCTTTCCCTCTGTGTATGTGTGTGTGTGTGTGTTTGTGTGTGTGTGTGTATGTGTGTGTGTGTGTGTGTGTGTGTGTGCGTGTGTGTGTGCTTAAAATGCCTGCAACATTTTTAAGATTTCTACATATTTCTGTGTGCGTTTTTTTTTCATTATTTTTGTTGTTTCTCTTTTACTGCAAAAAAATAAAATTAAGAAAAAAATAAAAAATATAAAAAAAAACATTAAAGAAAATTGTTTGCAAAATAAAAAATAAAAAATAAATAATAAATAAAAATAATAAAAAAAAAAAAAAATAAAAATAAAACAGAAACTGGAAACTGAAAACTGAAAACTGAAAACTGAAAAACTCTGCGCCAGAAATTCCAGCAGCTAATAATAAAAAATAATAATAATAAAATATGCAGATATTTTCTGCTGCTGCTTCTTCTACTGCTTCATCACATTGTTGCTGTTGCTGTTGTTGTTGTTGTTTTTATATTATAAATATTTGTTGTTGTTGTTGTTGTTGTATTTTGTATTTTAAACGAGCGGCCATAAAAATTGTTGCTTATGCTTTTTGGGGGCCAGCTTCGAGGCAGGTTTATAAATAATTCATATGAACGCGCGCGTACAAGAAATTAAAAAAAATAAAAAATAATACACACACACACACACACACACATACACAGTAGTGCGAGTGAGAGGGAGGAAGAAACAGTAGAAGAAATAAAAATAATGAAAGAAATGAAAGAAACCATCGAGGAAGCTTATTGATTTTCTTATTTGCAGCACAGCTGAGGTGCACACACACACACACACACACACACGCACACACGCATACATATACACTGGTTGTATGCAATGTTAACACCCTCTAGACAAACCATGTTCTATACCAATACCACCCCCCCTTGCCCCACACTTAGGGGCAAGCAACGCCACTGACAATTTCGATTGGGTTTAAAGGCAAACGAAGCGAAGGCAAAAAAAAAAATAAAAATGTAAAAATAAAGGCAATTTTTATAGCAATTTGCATGAATAAACTATAAAATAAACATATAAATATAAATAATGTGTTGCCACAGATACGAAAGACGCAACAACAACAGCAACAACAGCAACAACAGCAACAACAACAACATGCAATGAGTAGAGAAATAATAACAACAATCGACAAAGTTTGTAGCAAAGCAAACAAAAGCAAAGCAATAAGAAATGGCAACAAAAATAAAAAGAAAAAGACAATATAAATATATATATAGAAATGAAAGAAGGGTATAAATAGCAAAAGAAAGAAAGAAAGAGATAGAGTTATTGTTAGATGGTGTGGGGGTGGGGGGGTTGAAAGAAAGGTGTAGAAAACAAGCGAAATAATCGAAGCAGCTATGAGTAGAAAAAAAAAATCAAAATAAATAAATAAATAAACTAAAAGCAACAACAAAAAGTAAGAAAACAACAACTAGAAGTTGTTGTTGTTGTTGTTATAGAAGAACAGCAACAAAATGGCAGACCAAAGTGTGCAGAAGAAGCAGCACAAGCAGAAATAACAGCAGCAAAAGAAGCAGCAGAGTAAAAACAAAAAACAAAAATAAATAATGGAAAATTGTTTCTCTCTTTTTTGCTCAATTTCAATGTTTCTACTTTGTTTCTCTGGCTGTTCGCGCTCTAGCAAAAATAACAAGAAATTGCTAACAAAAAGAAGAAAAAAACAATAAGAACAACAACAACAAAACAATAACAAACAACAAAAAGAAAAACAAAAGAAAAAAATAAAATAAATTGCAACATAAAACGTAAAAACAAAAGGCACAAAAAAATTGTGTACTAAAAGGATGGACAAACTAATAACAAATGCAGGCAGCTAGCAGAAAGAAGAGCAAACTAATAGTAGAAGAAGAACAAACAGCAGCAGCAGTAGAAGAAGCATGAAGCAGCAGCAGCAGCAGCAGCAGCAACAGCAGCAACAGCAGCAACAGCAGCAGCAGTTAAATTAGAATTTTATGTAAATTAGAAATAAATTTTCTTCTTTTTTCTTCAAATAAAATTGCAATAGATATATATATATATTTTCATATATATATATAGTATGTGTGTGTGTGTGTGTGTGTGTGTGTTGCAGTTGCATAGCGGCACAGTGTTGCCAAGCCATTAATTTCAGGCATTTGGACAGCGTACGCTAATTGCTCCCTAATAAATTAACAACAAAATTTTATAACAGAAATTTTTTTAGTTAATTTGCAAAAAAATATAAACAAAAGGAAACAAATGAAAAAAGAAAAGAAATAAAAAAAATGGTAAAAATAAATTTATAAATTTTCTACTTTTTTTATTTTTGTTTAAATTTATTTATTTTTTTTCTTTGCAAAAATTCTGCGAAGCTGCTGAAAATTGTTTGAAAAATTTATGCGTCAATTAAGTCAAATAGTTTTTTTCTTTTTTGTTTTGGGTTGGTTTTTATGTAAAGTTGTTGTTGTTGCGGTTAGTTTATAATGAACTGTTGACAACAGCAACAACAACACTAGCAACAACAACACTAACAACAACAGCAACAGCAACAGCAGCAACAGGAAAAGCAACATCAATGGCACAGACAGCACGCTGTGGCGCCCAATGTGAAGCAACTTGATATTAATACACATATATATATATATATATATATATATATGTATGTGTTTGTTTGTATATATATATATATATGTATTTTAGTTGGCAAAACATCAAATTAGTAGTCGGCATAAGCTAAACATGGCAAACTCAACATGACATGACCCGTTCCATATGCTCAACGTTTAGCATGTTGCATTTGAGCTTCAAAACTGCGGCAAATGTTAAGCAAATATTTGTGCTAGTCTCGCTCTACATGTGTATGTGTGTGTTTGATAGGTGTGTGTGTGTGTGTGTGTGTATAGAGGTGTGCTTTGGCATATGAAATTTTGTTATGTTTAAGTTGCTCTATAATGAAACTTAGACGGAAACTAAAACTATTTTAAATAATGCTGCAGGCGCCAAAGGACCTTCAACCTAACCTAAAAGTATAACTTATCACAATTTTAGATATGAATTGCTAAAACAAACATTTCAATTGTAAGGTATACATATATAGATATAAATAAATATATATATATAATACTGAATTATTCTTATGCTCTCTTAACTTTTGCCCAAGAGACTTAGCAACTTCTCTCAGAAAAATATTAAAAATTTTCTAATTCTTTTTGCATATTTTATAATATTTATATAAAAAGAGTATAATGTATATATATATATATATATATATATATATATATATAAATATATATTTATATATTATATATATATATATATATTTATATATTATATATATATATATATTTATATATTATAATTTATTGCTTATTTCTTGCTACAATTTAGACGCATAAACTGATCACTTTTTCAACATTTTGCTAAAACTTTAGCCCCACACGCACACACACACACACACACACACACATACAGACACACACGTACTGAACTTAGATAAGGATACTGTATATGTGTTGATATATGTGCGGTCCAGAGCAGTATGAATATGCCTTGTAACTGGCCCTACAGATCCTACACTCCCATCCCTGTTCCTAACTCCAGCTCTCTTACTCTCTTACTCTCTCTCTCTCTCACTCTATCTCTATGTAAAGGTCTCTTGTAGAAGCATTAAAACTTTGATAATTACATAACTTTTAGTATATACATATATATATATATATATATATTTAGATATATATGTATATGGAATCTCACAAATGTTGGCTACATATTTTTAGCCAGGATGAAGGCACATTTTGTGGGCAGGCATTGCATTAGAGGCGTGGCTAGAGGCAAAGCCATAATAAATAAACGTAAATTTTGCATGTGGCGAGTTAATGCAAACAGCCAGACAAATACATACATATATGCTTATATATATATATCTGTATATATATATATATATATGGGTCTGGGGACAAGCAAAATGTAAAATTAATGCATAAAGTTTACAGCAACAACAACAAGCGCAATGGCAATGGCAACAACGTTGGCAACAAAATCAACAAGAAGCAACATGCAAATAAAAATTCAAAATGCAACAGAGAAAATGGAAAATGGAAAATGCGAGTAAATAATGTCCGTTGATAAAAAGGCTGGCAATAGTCGTAGTAGTTTCTGCTGCTTCTTACATAAATAAATATATATATAAATCTGTGCAGATTTTGTTGTACTCCTTTGGCTGGCTCAAAATAAAATTTTGTGTAATTATTACTTGGCTTAAACAACAACAACAACAACGACAAAACAAAACAAAACAAAAAGCAAATGCTATGAAACGGCTGTCGGAAGTGATGAAAATGCGCTGAGACCGGAAACGGAAGCTGCCAATGATTATGCAAATGGAGGTTCAAACTTTAAGTAATTGCATGCAACATACAAAAAGATTTCATTTTGTATATTTTAGTTTCATTTTGTCTAAAATGCTGCAAGGACCAAAACAGGATAACAATCAATAAAATTATGAAATTAAATTGCAAATTGCAAATTGAAATTGATGCTGAAAATAAATGTTTGGTAACATTTTAGGCCAACTTTAAGATGAGAAGATTTATCATTTAAGCCATTAGAAATAGAGTTAAATATAGGGCAGGATATTTTGTTGCTTGTATGAACAGTTATATGCAATAATTGCATGCAATATTATATTAGATTTGAGCTGTCGACACACATTTGCCTCAGTTTTGTTACTTGCAACTTTAAGTGGAAGTTTAACTGCAACTTTAAGTGCAACTTTAATTGCAAGTTTAATTGCTGCCTCCTTTTAGTTTTATGCTATGGAAAAGTAATTTTCCAGCAATTTCCCAGCAATTTTCCAAGTGTATTGCAATGATATACCTGCTTTAATGTTTTGCTGCATTGTTTGTGCAATATTTGCGCCTTTTTTTTCATTATTTTTTGTTTGTTTTGTTTTTGGCGTATATATTTAAATGCAACATTTGCTACTTGCAACATCTGGTTGCACGCTCTTCGCTTTTAATTTCAAAGTTTGCTGAACTGTGGCAGCAGCGTGTCTGCATCTGTGTGTGTGAGTGTGTGGCCAGGCGTGGCTGTTAAGCACCAAAAGCCAACTCTTTGTGATCGGGATGTTTCCACACAGCAACAGCAACAACAGCAACAATTGAAACAGTAACAACAATAACGAAGTACACAAGCTGCTTTTAATGTGCCATTAAAATGGAGCATACACTCTCTCTCTCTCTTTCTTTCACTCGCTTTCTATACGTGTGTGTGTGTGTGTGTGTGTTGCTATTTGGTCAGCGGTTGCCTTGCAAGCAAACTAAAGCCATAAAACCAGCGCCAGCAACAACAACAGCAACAAAATATATTGCAAAACAAAATGGCCACTTCCACAGGAGCAACAACAACAACAACAACAAGTTGCTTCACCCGCCATTTTGTATTATTATTTTGCAAGCTTCCCTTCACACACACACACACACACACACACACACATATTGGGCAACAAACGTTGGTAACATTTTTAATATTGCCTCCCATTTTCATCTGTTGTTTTCCCTTCTTGCCTCACATTGTTGCTATATTTTTGCCTTCAATTCTTTTTCATTCATTTTGTTATGTTTTTCCTTGGCTTTTCCTTTTATTATACTTCATGAGTTTCAATATGTGCGGCACATAATTCAATGAGGTTTCCATTATGAGAAACAGCGCCAAGTTGCACACAACTTTTTCCAAATGAAGTTGCCGCATCCAAGCTGATAAATTGGTCTCTACCTCTGCCTCTATCAATGACACTACCATTAGCTCTGTCGCAGATATTGCTGCACCAAGGCGGCAGGCAGCAGGCAGCAGGCAGAAGGCAGAAGGCAGCTGCAGATGCAGTTCAAATGTCGCACGCGAAAAATATCGAAGTTATAAACAAACTTGATGATAATTGCACAGGAATGGCCCCAGCGCCAGTTCTTTGGTCTCTCAGTCTTTGCATCAGGCGGCACGTTGTGCCACACCCACGCCCACATGGCCCAAGCACGCCCAGCGCACACACACACACACATATATACTGTACAGCCCACACCCAGTTCAAGCGTTCACACAACACACACACACACAGCGCTTCCTTTGGCAACGTCATTTCCTGTGCCTCACAAAAGGTAACTTAACTTTTCAATGCAAGCTGACAATTAGCCTAAAACAAAAGCTTTTCGTGAAAAAATACCTGCCTGGATTGCTATAAGAACAATTTATAATATTATAATAAAGTTTATAAAACACAGATCTATCAGTTTTATATAGTATATATAGTAATATATCGACTGGGAAATTTTTGTTATAAAATGTGTTCGAATCAAGTTTGGATTATTTTGAAAGCTGATAGACTAAGAATATATATGAATATATAAGAATATATTGCTATATTGCTATATTTAAAAGATATAATATATATTTTAAACTATTATCTTATCATTGAAAACCTTTTTAATAGTTGTAAAAGTTTCCTTCTCAAAATGAAGCTCCAGCCATTATTTGTTATAATAAAAGTTGCCTGCAAGTTGCAGCTGAGAATGGAATTTAAATGTTAAAGAAAGAAACGTTTATTATTGGTCTAAGCTGATTTCTTTGGATACAGTTTACTATATAATATAGACATTTTAGAATACTTTTAAATTATTTATATAATATTCAAGCTTCAATATTGAAGCTCAGCTAGAAGCAGCTTTAGTTACATTTCCGCAACTTAAACTGAAAATTGCATGAAATATGGCAGGAGCTGCCTTTATACTTACTTACGCCGATATCCTTAGGTTCAGTTTTATATATAAAAAAGTATTTTTTCTTAAATCTCAACACTTTCTATTAACTATTAAGCTAGATTTGCTTATAGTTTGACTACTATTTAATTAATTTTAATTAATATTTTTAAAATACTTTTTATATTTGAAACGTTATTTTATTTATATTTTTTTTAATTTTTACTATTAGAGTAAACAAAATTCGGTGTAATTGCTGGAAGTTTCATTGCTGTTTTTCATCGTTTTAATTTTATATATATATATATATTTTATTTTTGCTCTTTGCTTTTTGCTCTTTTCCTTCGTTTTCTTCGTTTTCGTGCGCCTTGCAATTTTCATATCATTTAATTAAAATCGCAAATTTCGTACACGTTTTCATTTTCGTTTCGTTTTGCGTTCTTTTGGCGCATTGCTTGAGTTTTATTTTATATTTTTTTTATTTTTTATTTTACTTCTCATTTTTGTTCCTTTTTTTTATTATATTTTATTTTTATTATTTTAATGGTCGGTAAAACGAAAAAAAAAACAAAAAACAAAATAAAAAACAGGGCAAAAGTGCAAAAGGCAGAAAATTAAAAATACTTCGATGCTGCTGCGAAACAAAATGTGTAAAAATTAAATAAAAAATGAAAAGTAAAAAGATAAAAATATATATATATATATATATAAGAAGAGCAAGAGGAAGAGTAAGAGGCAGTGGCAGACACGCAAACGAATTGAAATTGAATTGAATTGAAATGAAGTCGAGCCGAGTCGAGTCTAAAGAATTGAGCCAGTTCTCCGACTACAATCTGCCAAAGTTATATGTTTCTTCAGTCTACAGATTGCAGTCTCAAGTCTGAAATCTCCTGCAGAGGAAACGGGCGTAACGCCATTAAATTGCCTCTCAGCGGGGTACTCCCCGTTGCTGAAGTACCTTTTTTTATTATTCTTTTTTTTTTGTTTAAGAGAATCGCTTTGATTTATTTATTTTTTTTTCGTTTTTCTTTTCTTTTCGTTTGTATTCAATTAAAAGATATTTCGATTGTCTGCAACATAAAAAAGAAATATGAATAAAAATAGAATATTAAAAGTTTTTTTTTTTTGATTTTTTTGAAAATTATGTTCTAAGCAAAAGCATAAAACAAAAGGCAAACTAATGAAAGTAATAAAAGTAATAAAAGTAAACCAAAATATAATATATATAAGATAGAATGAAAGACGAAAGAAGCAAGAAGGAAAAAAATTTTGAGAAATTGCTTTCATTTATTTCTAACGAAAAATTTGTGATTTTTAATTTCATTTTACTTTTAAATCAAGTTGCTTGCTGATGTTGCTGCTGCTGTTGCTGTTGCTGTTGCTGCTACAGCTTTGTTCTTGCTGTTGCTGTTGCTGCTGGTGCTGCTGCTTCTTCTTCATCTACTATATATATATATATATATAAAGTTGAGTGTGTGTGTGTGTGTTTGAGTGAGATGCAAAAAGCAAACTAATCAAAAAATTCAATTTCCTTGGAAAATTTAATTTTGCTCAGGGAAAATTCAATTTGCCTGCTTTTTTTTCCTTTTTATTTTTTTTGGTGCGCTCTCTCGCGGTACCCAACATACACACACATATATATATATGTGTGTATACACTCAAACACAGACACAGCCAGTGATACATTTTGCGCATTTGACTTTTTGTTGTGTAGAATTTATTTTAGCCTGCAACGCTTCCAAAAGATAAACAGTTTTAATGTTATTAACAACAATTTTGCTTGTCTTTTGTCCTGCCTTGCTGCCACGCCCTATTTTTATACTATATTCATGTATATGCATGTTGTGTGCGTGTGTGTGTTTTCTTTTCATACTCACTTAGAATATACCCTTCTTTTTTGATGCTTTTACCTTGCGTCTAATTTAATAACTTATTACCTGACACAAATTTGCCCTTTGTGCGAGAACCCGCAAAGTATGCAGCAAAAATTTGTATTTCCTAGAATTTAATTTATATTTATGCGTCAATTTTGAATGCATGCACAACAGTTAAGAAGCAGCAGAAACAGGGACAAAACAAAATGAAATAAAAAAAAATGAGGAATTTGAAAAAAAATAAAAAATAAATTCAAAAAAAATAAACAAATAAAACGATTCAACGAAGCGAGCACAGAATCAGCCTAGCCAACTAGTCGGCCACATAGTAGATGCCAATTCATTTGCCACTCTGGACAAAAGGTCACGGCCAAAAGTGCGCACCCAATAGCAACATCCAAAGCAACAATATCAACAACAGCAACAACAACAATAATAACAAGTTAGCCAAAGAGCTGCAGCTGCATTTTGTGTTGCCTTTTACAGCCGCGGCTCGCCTTGACTCTGGCCTGGCAAAACTGGCCGAAAAACAAACCAAACAGCAACAGCAACAGCAACAATAACAACAATTGCAACAACAATAGCAGCAGCAGTCGGCAGTCAGCGAAAACAAGTTTTTAGTGTTTCTGGCTTGGCTCTGGGCGCGATTTAAACATATTTTTAGCCACACACAATTGCATGCATATTAAAAAAAAAAAAAAGAGAAAAGAAAAAAGAAAAAAAGAAAAAAAAATGAAGAAAAAAATAACAAAACAAAGCAACAAAATCGAAAAAAAAAAAACAGAATAAAAGAAACATAAAGGAAGATCATAAACAAGGGGCAAGAAAGGTAGGAAGGTTCGCTCATGAAATATTCTGACCCCGAAGCAGTGGTTTGACTGCTCCTTGCCAGATTTACAGGCAAACAGAGTTTAGGACTTTAGTCATATAGCTTTGACTTTGAGTTTGGCTTTAGCATTAACTTTAGGCTTTAGCTTTGGATATGACTTTAACTTTGGCTTTGGCTTTGACTTTGACTTTGAACGTGGCTAAAACTTTGCGACTGTAACTTTGACTTAGGCGATTTGAGCTCGCCTGAGTTGCCGTTCCAGCTATGCTTCATTAACTTTCCACTTAACGCATTCCTTGCCACAAAAGCGATATATATATATTTATATATATATTCTATAAACATATATATATATATATATATATATGTATATATCTATAGAAAGAATGTAAGCAAGATCCTTGACTTGAACTTGAAGCTATATAAAAGCAAACAATTTGGGTTAAGCTAATATCATTGGGGCACTGAAAGTAAAGTTGCAGCCAATACAATATTGATTAAAGCTTGATTAAAACTTGCTTAAAGCTGCTTAAAGTTACTCAATACTATTACAACTTTTTTACAAGCTTAAGCTGAGCTTATGCATAACTTATTTACATATTGCAAGCACAGCTTTAAGCAGCTTTCTGATCAACTTGCAAATTATGTATAAACAATAGTTAAAGTAAAAGTTCAACTAATTGCATTGCTTAGATGCAGCACTATAACACTTAAAATAGTTGATAAAAGTTTATATCCTTGTCAGTTGTATCCTTTGGCTGATTTCTTTCGTTTAAGTGGCACTTTCAGCTAGTGTCATTGGTTATACTTGAAGTCTTCTTTTTAATTTGCTTCTATGCAGACTGATCAAGTTCTCAACTTATGTCCGACGACTGGCAATAATTAAATGTTGCTATTAAGATGGCTAATAACAATGACAACAACAACAACAACAGCAGCAGCTACAGCAGCATTAACAACAGCAACAGCAGAACAAACAACGGCAACAACAAAATGTTCGTTAAAAGGACCAAGGCAAATATTAAAAGTGAAAATGCAATTTATGTGTCCATTGTCTTTATACAACGTCTGACAACAACAGCAACAACAGCAACAACAGCAACAACAACAGCAGCAACATTGGCAACAACAACAAGCTTAACGCCTTTTTGTCGTAAATTTTATACAACTTCTTTTTTGCTCATTTCCTTTGCGTTCGTTTTTCAATTTTTCGCACATTTTTCTCTGAGTTGCTGTTGCTGCTGTTGTTGCTGTTGCATGCCCTTTTTGAGCATTTATGTCCTTTTTGTTGCCTGGTTGTAAAATGCACTTAAGCCAGGCACTTTGGCCAGAGGTTGGTGCAGTGACAAAGGGGTGGGCTTAGCAGACAGGCAAGTGGCAAGTGGCAAGTGGCAAGTGGGCAGCGGGAAGTGGGAAGCGGGTAACAAAGATGCGGCAGCTTCAACTACAGCCTCCAGCGAGAAGGTTGCAGCATTCACAATATTTTTGCCCATAACTTTGATTTTTCTGTTATTATACCCTATACGAAAAACTACCTAACAAATGGGGTAGATACATTTAAGTTGTAACCAGAACTTTACCTCTACATTGTATATACAATTATCCTTTATAATATGCTAATTACAATAGTATCCTTTCGCATATCCTTAACACTTTTACGCCATATCTGAGCAGCTTATCAAAGTTGGTGGATGCAATTCCTTCAATGCCTTTGGTTGCTGCACCAACAACATTTCAGTCTATACCTTATAAGCAGAGCATATGTGCTATATATACATATATATAGATAGAGTATTAGTATAGATATATATAGATTTATATATATGTATATATATATATGTATATATATATATGTATATATATAGCTGATCGATGCAAGATTTATGTATCATTTGGCCGCGCAACTTTTCAGCTAAGCTTATTGAGACTTTTAGTTTAATCTACGATCTGAGTATATATATATTTATGGGATATATATAGGGTATATATAGATTATATATATATGCTTAACCCAGATCTGTTCTCTTCTATATGTATATATTTATATACTTCTTATATAGCATTCTTTTTCGATCTGCTCTACGATCCTGAGCTCTGCTGCAAGCGCATTAAATCTTCGCCGCTGCTTCTTCATTCTTCGCCTTGCTGCTAATGCTTCTTCTTCTTCTTTTTATTTATATTTATTTTTTGCTTTATTCTTTACTCGCTTGCGCTTCGTCTCTCGCTCGTTTGTTTCCTTCTCCTTTGGCTCTTTCGCTTGCTTGTTTTTGCTTGTTGCCGACGCCGTTGCCATTGCCGTTGCCGTTGCCGTTGCCGTTGCCGATGCCGCCACCGCCGCCTCCAACTTCGCCTGTCTTCATCTTCATATTCGCCGTCGCCGTCGCCTTGTATACCTTTTAAATATTCGCTGGCGGCCATAAATCATTCGAGGTTATGTTGAATTTTTAGACAATTTTTTATGCATTTAGTTTCTCAGTTTTGTTTTTTCTGTTTCTTTCTTATTTTTTTGTTATTTCGCCAACTTCTTTGCTGCTCACCCTCTTCCAGCTTTTGCACAACTCTTTCGCCATCTCTGGCATGATTTGTAGTTTATGGCTGCGTTTCTTCCTCTTCATCATTTGCTCTTTGTTTTTCTCAATTTTTTCTCATTTTTTTTTTGTTTTTGTTTTTGTTTCTGTTGTCTGTGCGAGCGCTTCCTTTTGCATTTCGGCCAGCATATAAATAAAATAGTGGCAATACTTTGCTCTTCTCCTCCTCCTCTCCCTCCCCCACCCCCTACACTCTTCTTCTATCCCATCGTTTTGCTGTCTCGCTTCTTCTTATCTGGCAATGTTTCTATCTCTAACTCACGACTTGCCGCGATCTGTCAACCAGCCAGCAACAACAAGAAATTTTAAAATGGAAAATTTGTTGTTGTGTTTTGTTTTGTTTTGATTTTTTTTCTTCGTATTTTTGTTGTATTTTTTATTGTCTCTTTATACATTTGATACGCGAAAATGTATGCAAAAATGAATGAAGAAGCAATTAAAAAGGAATATGTAAAAGAATTCATTAAAAAACTTGTCTTCCTCCTAATGATATCTGTCTGGTTTTGGGGGCCACAGTTTAATCTGCAATCTGTCATGGTCTCAAACTTTATGCCGACTCTGCCATTTCCTGTTGACCATGGCCAAGAATACTCATACTCAATGTTGCATAGTAAGGGAAATGGGAAGTGGGAGGGGGGCTTAAAACGGACGTCAACAAATGCAAATTCAGTTAGCAATTTCGCGCCAAAGAATGGCTCTTGGCCAAACTGTCTGCTCATATTTGCCACATGGTGATAGAGCAACAGCCTCCAAGCACTGCCATGTCTGGGTACCCAGTCTCCCATACCCATATCCATACCCATACCCATAGCCATGCCCATACCCAATTTCAAATCCCAATCCCTATCTCTAGTACCAGCAACAGACAAAGCGGCAATTGCTGTGCTTTTGGCCGTGCAAACATTTAAATGCATGAAAGCGAAAGGATTTTGCCAAAGTCCAAAATCAAACAGCAAAAAAATTGCGACGCGACTATGAAACGAGCGCAAAACAACAGCAACAACAACAGCAGCAATAACAAGAGGAAGATGAAAAGAGAGCAACAACAGGCTGACAGCCAGACAGCAGTAGGCAACGCATGAAACGAGTGAGAGAGTGAGTGCCCGTCAGAGAGTGCAAGTAGGATAAAAAGCACAAAAAAGAAAACTAAATGGCAAGCAAGTGAATGACAGAGAGAGAAAGAGAGAGAGACTAGCGCGACTGTGAGCGAGATTCCAATTGCAAACTCCAATTTGAAATACAAACGCTGTGCGTTATTTTTCCAGTTGACCAGACCGCGTTTTTTATGCACGTTCTAAAAAAAGGGAAGTGAGAGTGAGTCGAGAGAGAGAGAGAGAAAGAGAGTGGGAGAGGGAGAGAGGCAGCTGAAAGAGTGTGAGTGAGTGCAGGCAATTTGGCGAAGGAATGAGTAAAAAGCAATAGACAAAAAAGCAACTGTCAGTGATACAATTTTTGATTCTTTTTTTCTTTGCTTTTATTTTTTAATGCACGCGCGTGTTTTTAATTAAGTGCAAAATAAACACTTTGCATGTTCATATGTGTATGTGTGTGTGTGTATGTGTGTATGTGTGTATGTGTGTGTGTGTGAAGCTAGTGAAAGTGATTGACGTTTCAGCCACAGCACAAAGTTGGTTGGTTGCATTTAGTAAGCTTTTAGGCGCCCTAATGCAGTTTTGGCCACATTTTATATGGCAGCTGACTTAATGCAATTTTCACGTTTCATCATGAATTTTCACTATATGCAGCAACATTTTTTTGTCCAGTTTAACATCGAGCACACACGATACATACATAACGTATATGCACTTAGTGTCTCTGTCAGTTTTATGCCAGAGGCAAATTACTGTCGCTCTTTGTCCCTCTGCCTTTCTGTTCATTAGTCCCGCCGTCCATCTGTTCCTTTGTCTCTACGTCCCATTCTTTCCACTGTCTATGTGTCTCTCTGTCTTGGGCCATGGGCCGCGGCACGTAATTCAATTTCGAACTGAAGTTAAAATTCAATTAAAATGAGTCAACTTGAGCGTAATACAATTTTGCCAGCCAATGCCATTAGTGAAATATTAACGCAAAAAGCAACGCGCGCTCTCTTCCTCTTTCTCTCTCTTTCGCTCTTCCTTTCTCTTTTACTCTCTGATAAAAATGAAAGATATGAAAAAAGCAACTATGCTAACAACAAACGGGCATACACGACGCTATAACAGCCACAGCTTCAGGTTTATCTTTGAATTTTTCAAGCAAATTAATTTTAAAGAAAATTAATTAACATTAAAATTTATAATTTTATTCTTTTTATTGCTTACAAATTAATTATTGTATATTTTTCTTTAACTAAAAATTATTTTTATAATACTTGTATGCTTAAATTTTACTATATAAAGCTGATACTTAGCTTACATTTGCTGCTTCTCAGAGTATTTCAGTTGTTGCTGTTGTTTGAAACTTAACAATATATTTTAACATTAAAAAATATTACGAATTTTTATAGAATTGTTAAGAATATTTGCCAACAATATAAGGCTTAAAGCTTATACATAATAACCTCAAAATAGAACTTCCTAAATTACAGATCCTTAAGACTACAAAATTTAAGTTCATTTTCCGTTTACACTAAAATTGCTGCTAGGTAAGAGACAGCAGTTATCTCTCTCCTTTATAACACTCTTCTTAATGGCACAATTTTTATGAAAATTTGAACATAGTTTAAAATTAGCATCATAATTAGTTGAGCTAAATTTGAATCATGTAACTTAATAATAAAGACTTGTATTTGAAGCTAGCAAATTGCAAAATTAATTTAGAATTTCGCTTGAAATTCAACAAGAGATTTATACAAAACCAATACTCCTCTTTGTTAACAGTTTTATGGGTAACGTATATATATATATATATATATATATATATATATATTTATATATATATATATTGAAGTAAAAAAGTGTCCATAAAGTCTGGCCGTTTACCCAACGAGCTGCAACTGAGTTGGTCGTTAATGCGTTTTCCCTTTAATTTATGTTTAATGAAATTTATTTATTTTCCATTTTTTTTGGCATTTTATTATTTTGTTTTATTTTGAGAAAAATGCTGAAATCCTTTTAACGAAACTGCATAAAACCTATAATAATATGGCGCAACACTGAAAATATTTCATAGGACTCGCGCATTAAAATCATTGTCCTTTTTTTTACTCTTAACTCAACTTTCAATACAATTAGCAGAGACTCAGTGAAGCAACTGTACACATATCTATATATATATAAAAAAAACTGTATAGTTAAAAACACTTTGCTTGCTTTAACGTAAATTGACATTTTGTAATTTTGCAGCATTTTCTTCCTTTTAAAAGAAAAAAAATAATCATCTTAAAAGTTAGTTAATGTCTTTCATCATAATTTTCTTTGACATTTTTTTATGTATGAAATGTCTTTATATTTATTATTATTATTATTATATTTAGAATTCTATCAGAATTTCTTTTAGTCATATTTTTGGGCTTTAAACAGCTGCTGCTCAAATCTTTGTTATACGTTCAACGTTCGTTCTGTCTGTCTCTCTCTCTCTCTCTCTCTCCCTGTGTATGTGTATTTCCGGTTATGTAACCCATAAAAACTGAGCAAATGCGACGCCATGGCACGCGCCTAAAAGTGTGCTATAATTCAGCACGCACACACACAAACACACACACATATATATATATATATATATGTACACATAAAAGAAGCCCCTATCAAAAGTGTATACATATATATATATATATAAATATATATATATATATATGTATCACATATGTGCGTCCATAAAAATATGAAATTATTAAATTTTATGTAGCGTAAATTCTTTATGACGCGTTCATTCGCATTGCCAAAAAGGAAATAAAAAAAAAAAGTAAGAAAAGGAAACAAAAAACAAAAAAAATATAATAGTAATAATAATAATAATAGTAGTAGGAAAAACAGCCCAAAAACGTAACACGAAACATTTTCTTACACATGAACAATTTACAACTGTTAATACCCTGTAACCATAGTGAAGACTTTAGCAAGAGGCATATTGTTAAATAGAAAAAGAATATGCTATAAAAGTGCATAGTATTTGATGTAATTTTTTACTATTGTAGGTAATAATTACAAGGTTTTATTGTACATTTGTTTTAACTGTTTGTTTATCTATATAATTTGGGAATTTTATAGCAATCGCTTGATAAAGATGAAAGTTAAAGGGAAGCAAGTTAGGACAATTTGAGTAGAGAGAGAAACTGCTGAGAGTTACACTTTTAAGGCAATGATTTTAATGTGTTAATGAACCTTTCTTTATAATGTTATATGTTTTGATTATAGCTACTATTTATAGTAATACAAGCTGAAAGTTTCATACAAAACTATCAAATAACGCGCAAGTTATAGAGAAGCAAGTTTTTAGGAGCAAGTAACAGCAGAGATAGAGAGAGAGAATGAGTAGCTACTAAGAGCTAAAGTTTTCAGGATATCAATCAACAATCTGTTAATTGTGATGTCCTATATTTTAAACTAAGGTTTATAACAAAATAATTTGAACGTTTCAATAAACGTCTAAGCTATAAGGAAGCAAGTTTTCATATATAGTAATAGAAAGCTAAGGAAACTGCAGAGTTATACTTTATAAGCAACGATTTCATGGTTTTGCTACACCTTTTTGCTTATCCTTTTATATTGATATAACAGTTAATATATATGGCAGTATATGCTGAAAGTTTCATAGCAATCGCTTAATATATAAATAACTTTTAGAGTGGCAACTTTTGTTTAACAAGCAGCAGCAGCAGCGAAAGGGAGCTACTGGCAGTATTTTAACTGCAAGCAGTGCAGTGCATAAAAAAACGTGACTAAAACTGATTATTGATAGTATTAGTGATTGATATAACTCTTGTAACTTCTGTCTATTAAACTCTGCTAGGGTATGGCCTAGTCATGCAACAATATCCTTTCTGTTATCGTTGCTTTTGCGGCATCCTTTGACGCCATTTCGCTTAGTTTTGTGCTAGTAACACATCAAAATCTATATGCAAATATATATATATATATATTTATATAAATACATATGAATATATATAAATCAGTAGCTCAACTAGCGCGACTTGTAACTAAATTTAAATAATATAAAAAAAGGTAACCGAATGAGAAAGAGAAAGAGAAACAGAACTAAACGAAATGGAAGACAAAACAGCGCATAAAAATTTTGTGTTGAAACATTTTCGTCTGACATTGAAAAATGCTTGGTCACGTTTCTCTTCGTTACCCCCCTCTACCCCTCTCACTCACTCTCTCTCTCTCTCGCTCCATCTTTTTGTATATTTTGACAGGGTTGCCACACGCAAAGGGTTAGTCAGGAGACAGCATTGTGTGGGTGTGCAAAAAAACAAAAAACAAAAATAAAAAAAAATTATACATATTTTTGCCGCGCTAAAAATAATTTTTGTTTTTTGAGTTTTGTTTTTAACATTCAACAGACAAAAATAAAAAAATGTCGTTATTGTTGTTGTTGGTTTTGTTGTTGCGGCTCTTTGCAATTTTTATTATTCTTTTTATTTTTTTTTTTATTTCAATACGTTTTATCCTTTTTGTATGTTGCTGGCAACCCCATTGTTGGCTTGGTCAGCTCGTGACTTTGTTGTTGCTATTGTTGTTGGGGACCATTAAAACGACGCAGCATAATGGCAGCAAAGAGCAAAAAAGCAGCAAAAACCACGCAATATATATATAAAAAGACAACCAAAACGAACGAGTCAACAACAGCAAGAGCAACAACAACAGCAACAAGAGCAACACATAAATTAAACTACCTGTCGCTCCAGTGGCGTGCAACTGAAATCCTCCACTTGCAACGCCGCAAAACAGAATAAAAAATAAGAACTCTTTACAGATTTTCACTTAGCTTTAAATATATATATATATATATGTATAAAATCCATATACTAATCCGCTCTCTTTCTTTCTCTTTCTTTCTCTCTCTCTCTTGCAGGTAAGTTTATATTGAAGTTTTAATGGACTTTTGCACTACGCCAAGCCAAAATCAAAGAGGGGATTGCATTGGCATTATATATTGGTATATTGACGACGCCACTGGTTTGTATCTCTGTACATGTGTATGTGTGTGTGTGTGTGTTTGTGTGTTTGAGTAAGGCTTATTAAATTCAACATATTTTCCACACGATTTTCGCCATGTTGCATGCAATTTGCAGTGCATTTTATTACATACTTTTGGTCGGTCGACTGGTCGACATAAAAAAGGACGCCAAAAAGGACACAGAAAACGAGGAGCATAACAAAAACAAAAATAAAATTAAATAAAGCGACAGTGCATGACAAAAAGGATGTTGCATGCAACATATATACATATATATTTGTATATATTAATATATTTCTATATATATTTGTGCGCCATGGCGCCGCAGGATATACTGCGCATCCTTACCACATAACTATGCAGCCAGTTGCCAGTTGGCAGCTGCAAGTTGCTAGAGCGAGACACAAATAGTTATTGATAAAGAGAATAAGGCATTATAATGTGCTCACAAATATGCAAATAACTTGCAAAATTCGTTATATTCGTATCGACAACGACAACGACAACGACAACGACAACAAACAGCGACAACAAACAACGACAACAAACAACGAAACCAACAACAGCAACAACAGAAACAGACAGGATAATGCCAGTTGTACAGGACACTAGTGTATAGCGGGTGTAGATTGTTGATTGTATTTTTTTCTTTCTATTTTTTGTTTTTATATTGGGGTAAAAGAAAAGAGACACTGCCACAAGAATTGCAGCTCATAAATTGCATTATTCCTATTGTGCATTGTTATGCAACAACAACAGCAACAACCACTGTTACAACAGCAACATAATAAAGCTGATTGAAATATATCTATATATCTATATATATACATATATCCTATTATAGGATACATCATATGCTTGTCAATCGTTTCTATAAATAGATCTGTGACACAACAGCTGGCAGCAATATAAGATAACAGTTGCGTTTATGTGGCATATGTTAAGAGCTACTTAACAGTTGATTAACACTCTGCAAATATGCCACAAAACTAGGCAAATATCTTACAGTTATTAAAGGCTTAGCTAACACTTACACACAGTTAATTGGCAGCTCTGTTAACACTGCCCATTAACAGCAGCTGCCGCTGTTAACAACAGCAGGGAAAAAGCACAACAATTAGACTTAAATAAGCAAAGTCTATATATAAACTTGCACATAAATAGATTAACTTTAATATAGTTTCTAATTAAAAGAAGAGACTTATGTTAATAAGAGTCTATGTGAGCGTTAACAGCTGCTTAACAGTGCGTCTACAACAGCTGCTTTTTTTTTGAAACAACACCTTGTAAAACCATATTCAACTCATATTTACACTTAATTTGCCTATAGTTTTAACTGTACTTTGTGTTAACAGCCCATTAACACCCTATTCACAGCTGCTTAACATAAGCTTAACATTTTACTTGTGTTAATTTATGTTAACAGCTGCTTTCTTCCATTCAATTCACTTTTAGCAGCATTTAATTGAGTTTCTTTACTTTCTTGCATCATTCTATGTTTAATATTTTCGAGCTATGTTATGTTAACATTGCTACTGTTAACTGTTAACTATTAGTTAGTTAACAGTCAATGCAAATAAACTGCATATATTTAACAGTTTATGTGCTCGTGGACTTAAGTAAGTAACTAGTGCTCATTGTTTAAAAGCAATTAGTCATTTTCGAAGTGCTTAAACTTTTTATACTGCACTTCAGTTGAGGAACTGCATATAATAGTCATACTCTCTCTGCCTCTTTCTGTCTCTCTATCTTTGTCTCACTCTAAATGTCTGCTTTGATAGCCTGCAGCAATTACTCAGCATAGACTGCCCACTCATCATTATGAGTAGAAGAAAAAAGTAAACTAGAACGAGACTTTTGCTAAGACTTCAGTGTCAGCAATAGAGTTTAAGGATGGAGAATTGAAAGGGAACTGTGGGTGAGCAGTGAGAAATGGATAGAAGAAGTTGAAAGAAAACAAATAAATTCCAAAAATGAGTTATTAATGGCAATCAATCAAAAAATGGCAAAACGTTTTAGCAAAAAGTGATTGCAGTAAACTTGGCTAAAAAGAGCAACAAAAAACGTTGCAAAAACAAATACCAAATTGAAGGTAACAAAAACAAAATGAAGTTATAAAAGAAGGGGGGTAAATGACGGGCACAAAGAGAACGAGAGAGAGAGAAAAGAAATAACAACAAGAAATAATAAAAATGAGGAAAAGAAAAACAAGAAATGAGCAAAACAAACGCGAGGAATACTTGTACATAAATTGATTGATTGATTTAATGAATGATTGATTAATGCATTTCTGTTGCAAATTCCACATACAAAATGCAACAGCAACAGCAACAGCAGCAGCAGCAACTCAGTTGACGTCGCCAGCAACAGCAACAGCAACAGCAATATCCATTTACAATTGGAGGTTGCTGATGCAGTTGAAGCTGTTGCTATAGCTAAAGCTAAGTGTTGGAGCAGCAATTGGAGTTGGAGTTGGAGTTGGAGTTAAAGCTGAAGCTGTAGCTAAAGCTGAAAGCAGGCAACATAGAATGTGGCCTTCAGTCTCAGTCTTCAGCCTTCAGCGTTTTGCCAGACAGGCAAACGGAGTGAAGTGAAGAGTTACGAAGAGTTGCTGCTGTCGCTGCTGTTTCTGTCTAGTTATTGGCCCTGGCATTGCCGGGGTAAGCCCTCACTTTGACAGCAGCAACAACAGCAGCTAGGAAAACATTGAAACGAGCTGCGAACTGCTATAAAATGCATTTTCAATTAGGCATAATTTCAGCTGACTCAAAAACTGAAAGGTCCAAAACATAGTGCTTATAGCGAGGGTTGCAACAAAAATTTATCCCAAAAATAAATAAATATACTAACATATACATATTGCTCACTTAACAGCAGACAGTTATTTAGGAAATGTTAATAACATAGGCTAATTCTGTTAACAATAATAATGCTAACTTTATACTTAGAATTTCTAATAGATTTTGCTTCGATTACTTAACAGCTAGATTGCTAACAAATACCTCATAACAGCGACTTAACAGCGACTGTAAATTAACATAACTGTTACATAAAAATAACATTGACTTATCTTAACATCAAAATGTTAAACAAAGTCTGTTAACAAACATTCGCTGACTTTTTGCTAGTAAAAGTGAAAAATATATAAAAATTTCTTCAGTTGAAATTGCTACAAAATATAGTTTAAGCCTTAATATAACTGATTAATAAGGCAATAGGATATATACAAATTATATGCAATTATATACTAAATGTATACAGTAAATTATAGTTTAATTTTAATGCAAATTTATAGCAAACTTTGGCACTTTTTATAGCATATAGTTACACGCGCTTTGCTGCCTGCTGAAGCGACTCTTGATGGCTTTGATCTTTCATTTCGTCTCATATCTAAATATACAAATCTGTGTATTTATAGTATGATTTATGTATATATATATATATATATATATTCATATATATATATATATATATGTATTAAGGAATGTTGCCCAACCTTTTGCCAGCTGATTGCACACAACTTCTTTGAGGGGAAGATGAAACCTTTCGACATTCTGTTAACCTTTGCTGTAATTGAGCTGAATGGAATTGTAACTTGGATTGATATGAATTGCATTTAGTATGCATATAGTTCAACTTGTAGTTAATGCGCGATATAGAAGAAGAAGATGTAGAAGGGGAAGTTGAATAAGTGCAAGAAGCAGATGGGCAATATTTAATGGATTTTTGAGTTGAACTTTAACGAAATTGATTTCAAATTGGCGCCATAAAAAATGCATCACCATAAATTGCGTGATTTGAGTAAATTAAAAACTAAATGTACATATATATATCTATATATATATATATATATATATATAGAAATAAACCCCATAACAATAGAATTAAAGAGAAATAGGCAGGCAAACTTGTTATGTGTGTGTGGAGGAAGGATGGATGGGTGGTTGGGTGGTTGGGTGGTTGGGTGGAAGGGGGTAAGGGTGAGCAGCGAACTAAACAAAAAGCAACAACAACAGAGAGAGACAGTAAGCGAGAGAGAGAGAGAGAGCAAAAAAAACTTGCACAAGGATTTTTAATAACGTGGAAAACACAAGAAAAAAGCAAATATTGATGCAGCCGCAAATTTCAATTAAGAACAGGAAGAAGCAGACAACGATGACGACGACGACGACGACGACGACGACGACGATGGCGACGACGGTGGCGATGGCAATGGCGTTGGCGACTATAACGGTAGCAGCGGTAACAGCGGCGGCGGCGGCGGCGGCGGCAGCGACGACGTTAACGTCAACCGCAACGCAGTCGCTGTGGCCGCAGCAGCAGCAGCAGCAGCTAAACTTAGAGACAGCCGAGCAGAGCTAGAGCAAGCGACAAAGAGCGAGCAAAAGAGATAGAAAGAGACTGTGTGCATGTGAGAGATAGAGATAGAGACACACACAGAGAGAGAGAGAAAGAGAGAGAGGGATTAAGTAAGAGTAAGAGGTAGCTAGAGTATAAGAGCATGAGGTATAGAGATGGACAAAGAGAGTGCATACGAGAGAGATGGACAGAGAGAGAGAGAGAGAGAGAAAGAGTGTGTGTGGCAAAGAGGTAATGGGGGAAGAGTGGGTGTAGGTGTAGTAGGGTCGATATGTAGGGAAGGAAGAAGAGAGCAAGACAAGTGCCTGTAAAACATTTCATGTAATAAAATAACGTATACGCCAGCGAGCCGCAGAATGAGAAAACCAAGACGGAGATGGAGACGGAGATGGAGTCGGAGACGGCAGTGGCGACGCGTCGCTGGAGACGGCAAAGGCAACACAAAAAACCCACCCTTATCATTACCGATGGCAAGCCGAGCGAGGCACACACAAACACACACACACACTGGCGCACAATAAGAGCAAGTTAAGCCGCAGGAATGCGAAAGACGTGTGCCGGGTTCATAGGGCCACACGTTTGGTGGGCACAAGGCACAAAGCTGTGGCTGTAGCTGAAGATTGAGACGGGAGCTGGAAGCTGGGAGTTGGTAGCTGGGTGTTTAGAGAGGGGAGTGGGGAAAAGGGAACCCGGAACAGGAAGGAAGGAAGCAAAAGCGAAGCAGAGCGAAATAAAAGGCCAAAAGGGGCGCTGTCGCTGCCAATTGATAAAAACAAAACAAAAAAAAAGGAAAAATAACCAAGGAAAAATATAACTAAATAATAATAAAGGAAAAAGAAAATGTAATATCAAAAGAAAGTTAAAGAAAACAACAGCAACAAAATTTCACAGCATACTTCAGGGCGCCTGCAAGGGACAAGCTCAAGGGTTGCCGACGGAAGTAGGCGGTCAAGGGGAGTGGGGGTCGGGGGCTGTAGGTGAAGACAAGGCATCCGCCTTGTAAATATTATAATTATTGCGCGCAATGGAAATCAATGGCGATGGCAAATTGCTGGTAAAACGGAAGTGCCGCAAAAGGACACAGGACAGATGACACAGGACAGACGACACTGGACAGAGGATACAATACAGAGGGCACAAACAGAAGACAGGACATGGTGTTACTGAGAAGGCAGATGGAGACTTATAACCCATAGAGTATAGAGCGGACAGCACATGACAGACGCAATGAGGCAATGAGACAATTCGTGCGAAAATTGCCCAAAAAGTGACAACGAAGAAGTTGATGACGATGAGGGGGGAAGGGCTATGGAACAATGACAACAAGGATGTGAATGTGAATGCGAATGCGAGTAAAGAGGCATAAGGACAAGTAAAAGCAGGACTACAAGAACGAGGACGAAGACGAGGGCAATGTTGGAGCCGAGGAAACGCCACAGACGTCGCCGTTGTCGTTGCTGTTGTCGTTGAAATGGCGCAACAAAAGCGCAAAATCAGGAAAAGAAAGTCAAGCACAAAGCAAAAGTAGCAAAAATTGAGCGCAAACTCGCTGAAGAGAAGCAGAATAAGTAAAAACAAGCAGAACAAGAAGAAGAAGTAGAAGAAGAAGCAGCAGCAACACCAGCAGCAGCGACTGCAGAAAGCGGAAGTAACACGCCAAGCCCCAAAGCAGCAGAAGGCAGCACAAAACGTAAAAGCCGATGAAAGTAAATGCAAGAGAGGCTATGAACGTCAACGTTTCACTTATATATATATATATATATATATATATATAAATTGGTATGTGTGTGTGTGTGTGTGTCTCATTGTTGTTGGGTGCGCGTTCGCACAACATTTTGCTACCCTTGGCTGGCAGCCCAATAACCCCCAACAGCACCCAATACTCAAACCACCCGTACACACACACACACACACACACACACACACACATACATACATACATGTAGTGCACACCCTAGACACCCTGCACACTTCGCACACACACACACACACACACACAGTCGCACACATAAGCATCCCGCCTCAAAAAAGCCGAAGCGACGCGAGAGCTGGTGCACGTCTGAGGCATATCGATTTTTTGGTCGACTCGCAATGTCCTGCCGCATGTCCTGCCGCCAATACTGTCGCTTCAACCAGCCTGGGCGCGTCACACAGCCTTTTATTTCATTTTTTTTCTTTTTTTGGGGCCAAAACGAACTTCTGTGTGCCAAAGGCGACTTTCAAGTTTAGAGGGCGCAGCTATTTTTAGCCTTAACTCTTAACTTAAGCAATGTCAATGAACCAAATGCGTGTTCAATTCAATTTCAATCATGATGTACATATGCTTAACATTAGCTTTCAATCATTCTTCAACTAACTAAATGCAGCTGCATTCAACAACTACAACAACAACAACCATAGAAGAAGCAGAGAAGGAAAAGCACAAAGCAGCAGCTGAAAATAAAACTTAACTTTGATGCCAATTAGACATCGTCCTGCGGTAATCAATTGCCGCTGCTTTAGCATCCTTGCTCAGTCACCTAGTCAGCGGCCGAAGCGGGGAAAGAGTGTTAAAGAAAATTGCGTAACACTCAAAAAGAAACAACAGCAACAACAACAAGGAGAAGGAGAAGAAAATAAAAGCAAAACGATTAAGAAAAAAAGGTCAACCTAAAGGCAAAACAGGGCAAAGAATTGTTGCAAGACTAAAAAGGATGGGGGGGGGGGAGAAAAAACTTTTCAACCGCGAGCTGCATTAAGTGAAATTCTTTTTTTCTTCATTTTTCCCTGCAATCAGCAGCAGATGCTAACTAAATACACTGTGCGAAAATTGCTAAAGACTTGGCAAAGAATTTATAATTTTCCCTTAAATCAAATTGAAGCGATTTTTGTTTACAAATTTTGAGTTGAAAAATTGTTTTCAATTTCTTGCTTCGAGTAGCACATATTTCTCTCAGTGTAGTTACTAATTTTATATTTACTACATATGCTAGCTAGTTTAAATTATTACATATAGTTTAGTTTTTCTTTTAATTTCCATTATTTCCCTTTGCTTTCACATTTCCCTCAGTGTAGAACTCAAGACAGTCCACAGTTTGCTTTCATTGTTTCGCTCAGTGTTGAAGTGTAAGAACAAACTGTAAAGCTTGAAGAGTTGGGAAAGCACTCAACAGATCTCAGCGGTGTCGCTGGCAATGACTACAGCAACAGCAGCAACGACAACAACAACAACAACAACAAGAGCAACGACAAAGTCACAGAAAACGTGCAACATGCGAAAGTAAAACGTTGCTAAAAGCCAAAGCACAAAGGAATTGCCAACGTTGACTTCCCACTGCGTCTGTTGGGGCTTCAACTTCAATGTTGCTGTTGCTGTTGCTGTTGCTGTTGCTGCTGCTGCTGCTGGGTTCTGTGTTGGTTGCTTTTGGTTGCTTCTGTCTATCGTTGTGGGTCTCATTCTGGGTCTGGGTCTGTGTCTGGGTCTCGGTCTCGGTCTGGGTCTCTGTGTCTGAAGCTTGACTGCTGGCTGTGCTTCCTGGTGTGTGCCACGGCAACATCATCAGCAGCAACAGCAGCAGCACCAGCAGTAGCAGCAGCAGCTCCTGGCTTTTCTCTGACTCACAAAACTGTTTCACGCTTTCCCTTGTCGCCAGTTTCAGCAGACAAGGTTGTTACCAATGCTACTCGTACGTGTGTATATATATGTATATGTGTGTGTGTGTGTGTGTGTGTGTGTGTTTGTCTGAAGGTTGACATTATGAACTTGAAAGTTGTATTACGCTAGCATTGGCGGTGTAAGAGAAGTCACTGGTAATAGCCATGCCGGGTGTCTGGCAAGGATGGAGGGGCACATGGGGAGGAGTCAACATTTTTATGAATGAATGCATGGCATACGTTGAGTGACGCCAGCAACAGTAAGCAGTAAGCAGCAACTGTTGTTGTTGTTGTTGTTGTTGTTGTTGTTGTTGCCACACGTTGGACTCGTGCTGGCATTACGTTTTATTTTCTGGGATTCCCCCAAGTGGCCACGCGCCGCAACGTTAACGTCTGACGCGTTGCCCGGGCAACAGATCCGCAAAACGACAACAGCACAGCAATAACAACAGCAACAAAAACAAGGAGAGAAAAACAAAAAAAAAAATAAAGCGTAGGAAATTCCAAACGCTATTTTTGCGTGCACACTTCCTGCCAGCAAGGGGGCGGCAGCGGCGTGGCTAGGTGGGCGGTATGTGTGACAGGGTTCTGCTTGACTTCGTTTCAGTTTCAGTTTCCGTCTCTCTCTCTTTTTTCTTTATTTTTATATGTTTCACTTCTTTTGGCTACTTTTTTATTTTTATTTTTCCTTTTTTGTGCTGTGTCGTTGTTTTCTGCTGTTTTCGGCAAACCAACAACAAGGGATTGGGAGGGCACGGGGCAAGGGCAGAGGGTGACGTTGTCGTTGTTGATGTCGATGTTGGTGTCGGTGTCGGTGTCGGTGTTGGTGTCAGTGTCAGTGTCGAGCCGGGCATCAACAAATGTCAGCTGTTCCACAACGTCAACTTCATCAATTACGCATGCAACAACAAAAGGCCACCAAGTAAACAACAACAACAACAACAACAACAGCAACAACAACAGCACTAACAACAAGAATATCAACAACAGCAAAGAGCCATAAAACGAGGTCAAAACTATCAGCAAACAAAAATTGCCGACCAGTTGCCGGGGCAGCCGCTGGCCGTTAAATCCAGAAAACAAAACACCTGCCGATTGATTTCGCGTGCAACACCAACACCAACACCAACAGCAGCAGCAGCAGCAGCAGCACCAGCAGCAACAGACCAAATAGCAATGGCACTGCCAACAACGGCGTCAATGAATGAAAGACACACACACGCACACACACACACGTGCATATATGCTGGCAATGAGAGAGAGCATTGCATATTGCGTTTATTTCTGTCGTTTTATTTTTGTTTTGCACACACACACACACACACACACACACAGACACACATTACTCATACGCCGCGTAAAACGCAGCAGCTGCTGTTGCACAAAAGTAACAAAAAAAAAAATATTCAAACAGGAAAAAAACTAAACGTGTGGCAACGTTTAACGTTATAAAATAAAAAAAAAGGGTTGCAGCTACTACTATGTGTATACGTTGCATACAAGCTGTGCCACACTTTATGCCACACACAACAGCAACAACAACAACAGCAACATGACGTAAGAACTTTGCCAAAATTCAACTTGTTACGTGACGCAAAATTGTTTTAAATAAAATGTAAATAAAATTCAAAAGCAAGTAGAAAGTAGAAAGTATAAGAATGTATGAAGAATGTATAGAAAAAGAAGGATAAATTTAGAAAAAAAAGGAGAAAAAATTAATTTCTATGAAATTTGAAAGTTTTCCCAGAAACTGAAATGAATTTTAAAATATTTTACGGCAAATTAAATTGAGAATAAATAAAGTGAATAAATAAAAATAAAATACTAAAATGAATAATTAATAAATAATAATAATGAATAAATATAAAAATAATGAATAACAAAAAAAAAAATAAAAAAAAAATGAAAAAAAATAAAATATGAAAATAAATAATAATTATAAAGTATTTATTTAAAGTAATTAAATTAAAATATATATAAATAAATGAATATAAAATAAAATATAAATTAAATCAATAAACAAAATATATAAAGTAATATTTATAAATCTTAAAAATCTTAAAAAAATAATAAAAAAAAGTTATTGAAATAAAATACAATTAAAATAAATAATAATGATAAAATATACATTATGTTTATAAATATAATATAATATAATTATTTATATAATTATAATATAATTATTTTTAAATAAAAAAATAACTATTAATAATCTCAAAAAAAAATTAAATAAAATAAATAAATAAGTAAACAAACAAAATAAATTCGTAATTTAAATAAAATAAATACAAAATAATAAAAATTAAATTTTTTTTATGGCTAAATATAAATAATAATAATAATAAAAAACGTATCACATCAAAGAAGATATATATAAATATATAGAAATTAATGCATCATATACAAGAAATTTTATAAAAATAAATAAATAATATAAAAATTAACAAAAATGTGCTATAAAAATTTATAAATATGTATAATAAAGTGTATAAAAAATAAAAAATAATAATAATGATAAAAAAATTAAATACATTCAAGTTAAATAAAATATAATTAAATAAAAATATAAATATAAATTGATATAAATAAAAAATAAATAATATAAAATAATTATAAATTATATAATAAAATAATAAAAATAAATATAAATAAAATGTATTAGAATAATTAAAAAGAAAATATGGATAAAAAGCTTAATAAAATAAATAAAGAGTAAAATAAACATGGAGAAGCATATGGCAAATACATTGAGCAGAGGAATATGAATTGGGAAAGGATATGCAGAAGGAATGAAGCGATAAGCTAAGAGATAGAGCCAGGATACTAAATACAAAGCCAAATAATGAAGGAAATATAAAGCAGGATAATTGAGTGTTAGCTGTGAGCATTGATAGGAAACACATTGTAGAAGAGAATGAAAAGAGAAAGAAGTAAATAAAGGATATGGTTGCAGTTAATCTCAGAGGAAATCAAGCTTAAAGAAGAATAGGCATTGGATAATGTAAACATAAGGGGATACTCCCACTGAAAAGGAATACGAATAATGTTAAGGGAAAGAGTGTTTAAATTGATTAAGAGAAAGTTGCTTAATGTTCACAAAGGATATGCAGAAGGCAAAAGGAAGGGGTAAAACGAACATGAAAGAGTCCTGTAATAAAATATAAAAACTTGATGAATTGCCTTGATAAAGAATAATGTTAAATTGTGTGCAAATATATGACAAAGAAAGAGAGAAAGAATGGGAGAAGGAGAAGGCAAGACACGTTGCGCTTGGGCAAGGGCAGAGGTTGATAGCCTGCATAAAGGATAAGCTTTAATTATCCGTCTAACTGTTATTATTAACGCTTGACATATCTCATAAAGTGACCACCAACTGTGTCCTGTCATTGCGCCACGCATTCTACTCTAATTGAGAGACACACAGAGAGAGAGAGAGAGAGAAAGAGAGAGAGAGAGAGGGAGACTGCACGTGTGTCTGTGTGTGGGAGTGTGGCTAATGGAATGCAACTAGCTGCGTCCCAGTGTCCTTTCTACTCCAATTTATATTTTTTTTTCTCTCTCTCTCTCTCTTTGTCATTTGTCGCTGTGAGCTGCTGCCACTTTTTGAAGTCCTGCAGCCATTTCACAACATTTGCACTTTTATTTTCAGTTTCAATTGCGTTCGTTGTTATTTTTTTTCTTATTTCTGTATTATTTTTCTCTCTTTTTGTTTTGTTATTTTGTTTTCTGTATGTGTGTGTAAGTGTGTTTTCTGTGCTTTGTTTTGTTTTGCACGCGCCGCGTAATTTGAATTTTTATGCAACAGCAACAGCAACAGCAACAGCAAGAGTGGCAGCAACAACGACAACAAGGAGCAGCATGCCACAAAAGTTTGTCGACCTATATAAACGCCGGATTCTGGCAGCTGCCTGAATGCGCTCTCTCTCTCTCTCACACACACTCTCTCACACTCTCTCTCTCTGTCTGTCGCCTCTCACCCCTTTGACGTATGCTATATGCCCCTTGCATTCTACTATGCCGGATACGTGTAATGCAAGTTTAAAGCACCAACAACAACAACAGCAACTTGCAACTATTTTGAGCGTCACGTAGACTCGTATAACACTCGCATTGCAACAACCTGTTGTACAAATCCTGCGGCCAGGCTCAGTCAGAAACTTTTTTCTTTCTCCATTTTTCTCTCAGTTTATTTGTGGCTCTTTTTTTTATTCTGTTCTCCATTTTTCTTTTTTTTTTTGTGTTTTTGTGTGTGAATTTGAAAAAGTGCAAAACTTGAGGCAGAAAGTAGTGAAAGTCTTTCAGGCTGCTAGTTGGCAACGCAACTTTTAATTGCCACACAATTGAATGGGCATTTGCAACATCATTGATGAAGTTGCAAGAGAGAACAGTAGATAGGGGCAACTGCAAGGGATACGATTAAATTAAAAGGTGTGGGAAAAACAACTCAAAGTGCAAATAAACTGAAAGTAGAAGCAAAAGGTTTAAGGAAACAAAATGAAGGTAGAAGAAATGAAACGAAAGAAGAATTTGTAGCTGAAGAAAGTGCAAAGCGATGCAGACAGCACTTGAATAAAGAAAATTTAAATAAATAAAGAGCTGACAGAATAGAATATAAAAATAAAAAAAATAATAAAAAAATAATAAATTTAATTAATTAAATAAAAATAAAAATATATATATAATATAATAAATGAATATGAGATAAAATAAATATAAAATAAAATAAATAAATAAAAAAAATTAAATTAAAATAGAATAGAAAAAAATATAATAATAAAATTAAAAATAAAACAAATATAAATTAAAATAATATAAAAATACAATAAATTAAAAATAAATTTAAATAAAATATAGTTGAAATAAAAATAAAACAAAAATAAAATAAAAATAAACAAGAAAGTTAAACTAAAATAAAATAGAATATAAAATAATAATGAAATAAAAATGAAACTAATATAATCTAAAATAATATAAAAATAAAAGAAATTAAAAATAAATTTAAATAAAATAAAATATAAATAATAATAAAACAAAAATAAAATAAAAATAAACAAGAAAGTTAAACTAAAATAAAATCGAATATAAAATAATAATGAAATAAAAATGAAACTAATATAATCTAAAATAATATAAAAATAAAAGAAATTAAAAATAAATTTAAATAAAATAAAATATAAATAATAATAAAACCAAAATAAAATAAAAATAAAACAAATATAAACTAAAATAATAATAAAAAAAAATAAAAAACAAATAAATTAAAATATAATATAATAAAAATAAAATAATATAACAGATATTAAAATAAAATATGTAAAAAATAATAATAAAATAAATTGATAAAAAAAAAATATAATTATAAAAATATTGAATAAAATAAGTATAAAAGAATATATATTAAAAATTAAATATAAAATAAACTTTAATTAAGTACAGAAAAAATAAGAAATAAATAAAACAAATAAATAAAGCCAATAAAATAAATAATAAATAAATAATAAATAATAATTAATTGAATAAATAATTAAATGTACAATAAGAAAAAAAAGAAAATGTAATAAAAATAAAATAATTAATAGATAATATAAATGAATAAACAAAATAAAATATAAACCAATAAATTGATATAAAATAAAAGAAATAAATGTAGAAAGCAGACTAAGAAAGTGGAATTAGAATTTGTTGAAGAAGAGGCAAGAGCTGCGCCCTGCAATGCGACTCAGGCAGGACATTGGGTAGGAAGTTGTTAGAAGGTAACTGGCACATGGCATTATATGGGTGTATGTGTGTGTGTGTGTGTGTAGTGTGTGTTGGGGTTGGGGTTGGTTAGGGGTGTAAGGGATTAGAAGAATTTTACTCCAACCCCAATATACCTTTGGACTTGCTTGAATGTTTTAGGTGGTGGTTAGGTGGGTTCATGGCTTGATGGGTAGATGGGAAATGGGTTGGTGGGTAGATGGGAGTTGCCTGGTGGGTGGTGGGTGTTGGTTTTTCCTTTTTAGCGTAGCTGCTGAGCTGCTGAGAGCTGAGTGTTTTTTTTTTGGGTGGCGCTTTTAACAAACGATAGCAATTTAGAAAGATGCCAGAGGTATGCAAATTTATTGCCGGAAATGTAATTTACAAAATACGCTGCAGGCAATGGACGTCGGCAGTCAAGAGAAGGCAACGCACACGCTGACGCTGACGCTGACGCTGAGGCTGAAGCTGACGTGGTTGACGCAGACGTTGGCAGCGCTGTTTACTTTTGTTTTTGTTTTTGTTTCTGTTTTTGGCTTGCTGTGAATTTACTTTTAGAAGCTGGCTAAAAGAGTGCGTGTGTGTGTGTGTGTGTGCGTGTGTGTGTGGGCAAGTCTTGACAATCATGATGTATGTTATGTTGCATATTAGAGGTGAGGTGGTCGGGGGGGAAAGGCAGGGCAGGGCAGGGCAGGGCAGGGCAGGACAGTCATAAGTCAAAAGTCAAAATTAGTTTAGTTAGCTTTGATTAGAGCCTTGAAAACAGATATGAAATTATCCAAAAAGGCAACAATAACAATAGCCAAAAAGCGACAACAACAAAACAGAAGCATAAGAGGAAGAGCAAGAATAGCAAGAAGAGTAAGAAGAGTAAGAACAACTAGGAACAAGGAACAAGTAATAATAACAACAACAACAAATGCTCCGAAGGGTGAGCTTACAACGTTGTGTTTTTCTTTTTTCTTTCTTTCTTTCTTGCTTTCTTTCTTTACATTACACAAACAATCAATGCGGCGCAGGCGCAAGGCCAAAGAGAGAGCAAGTGACAGCGAGACAGCGAGACAGAGAGAGAGAGAGAGAGAGATAGAGAGCGCGCGACAGCGTAAGCCATAGAGCGAGTGTGAGCGAGAGAGAGCAAATAGTAAAAAACATAGAGAACATAGCAAAAGCAAAGAGAGGGAGTGTATGTGTGTGTGTGTGTGTGTGTGTGTGTGTGTTTGTGGGTAAGAGCGCGCGCTGCAGCAGCATATGGAGTAAGCAGACAAATGCAAGCAGCCCCCAAATAGCACAACAACAACAAAAACAGCAGCAACAGAAACAGCGCGTAATGTGGCATAAGGAGGTGGTACAATTGGTAGATTAGGGGGAGGGGGCTAAGGTGAAGAGCGCACAAAATTAGCAAAAATATAAGAAAATTGGCAACGCGACAAACGCAGCAAATAGAACAAAAGCAAAAGCCAAAAACAGCAGCAACAGCAACAGCAACAACAGCAACAACAGCAACAAAAGGCAAAAGCAGATGAAGCAAATGAATAAGATGACAACGCAAAGAAATTAGTTGAAGGAGGCAACAAATTATTGCAGGCAGCTTATGCAAAATGCGACGCAGCAGCAGCAGCAGCAGCAGCAGCAGCAGCAGCAATAACAAATGACGAGACAACAAAGAAATGAGACGCGTCGCTGCTGCTGCTGCTGTTGCTGCTGCTGAGAAGAAAAGGAGCCAAAAGGCAAAACGCAAAAAGAATGCTAACGCCAAATTGCAACAACAACGACGACGACAGATAAGAAAGTGCAAGAGTATATATATATGTATATATGTATGTATATATGTGTGTATGTGTGCATGTGTGTGTGCGTGCGTCGGCGGCAGCAAAAACTAAAAAATATTTTGTATAGACGCTGCGCTGAGTAACCAAATCATATTCATTCCTTTGACTTCTGCTTTCTGCCTGCTTCCCCCTGCCCCTTGGCCACTTACCTCCTGCCCTAGCCAATGCTATAGTGTAAACCCCCTCCCCCCCCTCCACCCTAACACATACACACACCCGCATAGGCAGCATAACTCTTTCTCCTTTAATATTGTCTTTGACGCTGTGTGTTTTATGCCTTTTGCCTTTTGCCTTTTGCATTTTGCATTTTGCATTTTGCATTTTGCATTTTGCATTTTGCATTTTGCATTTTGCATTTTGCATTTGCATTTCCAATGCCTGTACTTTCCGCCTTTTGGCATTTTGTGGCGGCTGTTCGCGAAATGCGCGCAACAAAAGACGAAACAAAGTGCAAGACGCACATGAGAATAATTGAATTTTATTACATTGTTTGGAGAGGCACACACACACACACACATATATATATAAATATATATATATAGATATATGCAGCGCTGTCTCCCCAACATATATAAGTATGTGTGTGTGTGTGTGTGTGTGTGTGTGAGCGCAGCAACCACCAAGGCTAGGCTGCAGCAGCAGCAACAAAAACGGCAGGCACAAGCACAACAGCAACAACAGCAACAACAGCAACAACAACAATAACAAAACTTGCGACTGAGGCGGCGACAGTGACGTTGACTGCGACTGCGTTAGCGACGTCAATTGCGCGGCAGTGGCAAGCGCCTCCAAGACCAAGAGAATAATGACCCCAAGGCTTCGATGTTGCTGCTGTTGTTGCTGCTGCTGCTGCTGCTGCTGCTATTGCTCTTATTATTATTGTTGCTGTTGTTGCTGTAGCTGCTTTTATTGACTGCTATTTTATGTACGAAGAGCGCGCTCCACGCTGAACTCTGTCTGTGTTTGTGAACATTTTGCCTTTGCCTTTGCCTTTGCCTTTGCCTTTGCTTTTGCTTTTTGCTTTTTACTTTTTACTTTTCTTTTTGCTTTTTACTTTTTACATTTTACTCTATTGCTTTTGCTTTTGCTTTTGCTTCTGCATTTTGCGTTGCGTTTTGCTGTTGCTGTTGCTGTTGCAATTTTGTTGTCGCTTGTTCGCTGAAGAAGCAGAAAGAAGCCGGCATATGCTGCGACTGCGGTTACTTTGCAGCTACCCGCACAGCATCCCTTGCTGCTGCTGCTGCTGCTGTTGATGCTGCTGCTGCTGCTGCTGATGCTGCTGGTATTCGCATCTCCAGCTCTAGATCTGAAAAGAGGTCGATGGTGGGTGTTGCTGGCTGGCTGACTGGCTGTGACTTGGTCTCAGGACAAGACGTTGCAGCGGGGTATATAAAATATATATATATATATATACATTCAAGACTATACTTGGGGTATAAGAAGAGGGCTGTGTGCTGTTGTGTGGGGTATGGGGGGGGGGGGGGAGAGGAGTCTGTTAGCTTGGGGTACAGCTGGTTAGAAAAATTGCGCTGCGAATAGAAACTGCAAAAAATAAAATAGAAATCAACTTATGATGGCTGCAATCCAAAGACAACAAAGCGAATTTCAGCACAAAATAAAGAAAAAGAAAATAAAAATAAAAAAAAAAAGAAAAAGAAAAATAAAAGCAAAACAAAAAAAGAAAACAAAAACAAAATAAATAAGAAATCAAAAAACAAAAAAAGGAAAAATAGAAATAGAAATAAAAACAAATAGAAGAAAGAAAATAAAAGCAAAATAAATAATAAGACAACAGCTGCGACGTTAGCGTTAACATCAGCAGCAGCAACAGCAGCAGCAGCAGCAGCAGCATCAGCATCAACAGCAGCATCAACTTTTGATGATTTTTCCAGCCTGTGAAAATTATAAAAGCATTTTGCCAGCTTCTTTCTTTTGCTCTTAGAATTCTTCTGCTGCTTCTACTTTAAGTTTGTTTTGTTTTTTGCTTTTGCTTTTGCTTTTGCTTTTGCTTCTTCTGCTGCTTCTTCTTCTGTTGTTGTTGCTGTTGTTGTTGTTGTTATTTTTGACATTCTCCATAAAAAGGGAAATGCCAAAATGGCCAAAGCAACATCGCAGCATAAGAATAAAAATAATAACAATAAAAATAAGCACGAACAAACACACACACACACACACTGCTGCATGTGCACATAAAACAAAAGCAAAATAAAGTAACAAAAAAATAAGAAGAAGCAGCAGCAGCAGCAGCAGCAGCAACAGCAACAACAACAAAAAAAATAATGATAATAAAACAAAATTGAAAATTTTTTTATAATGAAGCCAATTTTTCCACCTCTTTCACATTATATGGGAAAACTCGCTATGTGTGTGTGTGTGTGAGGGGGCGGAAATTGTTTGGTTCGCTGGTTGGTTGGACAGTCAAGTCAGTGGGGGGGGGGGGGGTGGGTTGGGTGGTGGAGAGAGAGAGGAGAAGCTGATGGCAAAGGCTAACTTAATGCCTGGCATGAAATATTGCCGGCTAAAACTTTTTGCAAATGAGTTGCGTAGCCGAAGAAAATGAAATAAAACAAAAACAAAAACAAACACACACACACACACACACACAGACACACACACACACA
>JBAMBS010001522.1:502500-732431 GCA_037044455.1 Zygothrica quintamaculata
TAGAAAGAGACAGATAAACAGAGAGAGAGAGAGAGAGAGAGAGTGTGTGTGTGATCGATAAGATAGAATAACAAAAAAAAATACATTTAATAACTAAAATGTAGAATTTTGTTAATTAAAAATGCTACTTTTACGATATAACATTTACGATATTCACTATAATTAAAAAGAGGAAAGAGAGAGGAAGAGAAAGAGAGAGAAAGGCAGATTGAAATTCTTTTTCTACAGAAGAATTGCTGACTAACTGCGAGTTGCTGTCAATTCTACAACTTCAATAACTCATTTCGATATAAACGATAATAAAAAAAAGAATAAAAAATAAAAAATTTAAATATGAGAATCAAATTGTTAATTCCAGTTTGCCAAATATAACTTAGAAATGCTGTCACCTTTCCCCCCCCCTCCCCCTCTCTCTCACACACACACTTTGCATTATATTCAAAGCGTAACGAATTGAAAATGAATTTCAAATCAAATTGAAATGAATTGAAACAACAACAGAAGCAAAAAAAACTAAAAAATAAAACAACTCGAATAATCGATTACACTTGCAAAAATTTCTTAGACATCCGGGACAGTAACAAAAAAAATATATATATATATATAGAGACTAGACTTTATATATATATATATATACGTATATGTATGTATAATAGATCTATTTATAATTCAGCATTTTCTTAACATACATTAAGTTGCTCCGCTGGAAAATTAGCGTTTGCCTAATGAAAATATCTCAGACGAAAAAAGAGGTTTTATTGAGTGTGCGAAATATTGCATGTGGCCAATGAGGCATGCAACAAATACCCGCAATTGCAATAGTGCGATTAATAACGTTTCTCTCACACTAACTTTAAATTTATTTTTTTTCAACCAACTATCTACCTCTCTCTCTCTCTACATATCTCTTTCTTTTCTTACACATCCAAACGTCTCGCTAGATAAATTATCTAAGTGAGCGCAGCACTTGAATGAAATGAACGAAAATTGTAATTTAGAGACTCTATATATATTTTAGACAATTGAAAGATATATGTATAATATCTGATATATATATATATATATATATCTGTTATGTATACATATATATAAATATATATATTGGGCGTAACTTAGAGCTGCTTTTTTCTAAATAACTTCAAGGCGCAAAAAGTAGAAGAAAATCAATCAAAACATTCGATGAAATCAGTGGAATATATTTAGTATAATTGAACGACTTATGCGGCATAAGAATATATATTATATATGCTATATATATATATACTATATAGTATGTTGTTTGTATATTTTCTTTGTAACAAAGCTGAGTGTAGAAGGACTCGCCGTTTCTTCCATCGAATCAAGATCTTTTTTTTGATTTCCAATTTCCAATAGTAAATTTCCAGGTTCCAGTTGCTAGTTGCCAGTTTTCAGGGTAAACATGAAACATGACAATAACCTAGGTTAAAATGTGGCAAATAGTTAAGAACAACAATAGCAACAGCAACAGCAACAGCAACAGCAACAACAGTTGCACTCAGGCATTGCACTCTGGTATAATAAGGTGTCGAGTCACAGGGTGTTGGGTATAGAATTCGAATGGGTAATGAGGTGTATAGGTATGTATGGGTGTATGGGTGTATGGGTGGCTGGGTGGGTGTATGGGTGTATGCCTGGGTGGATGTTAAAGGTAGAATGAAGGCAATTTGTTGGGGCTGCCTAATGCAAATAGCAAAATGGCGGGTCGCATAAATTTTGTTACTCAAGCGCGACACATTGCAGCTAAACAGATACAACAGACAACATAGACAGTACACAGCTATAAGAAAGTTAAAGGCAAAGAAGAAGAAGAAGAAGAAGAAGAAGAAAAGCAGAAACAATAACTAAAATAATCATAAGAAAGCCAACACAGAGAACACACAACATTCAAATAAACTAAATGCGGCGTGTTAAATTTTTCGCGAATTTTTACGACAGCTCGTCGACTGACTTTGTTGAAGTTGCCCCCCCCCCCTCCCTCCCCCCCTAACACCATGCAACATACTCACACACACACACACACACACACATATATATATACCACCTGATACCCCTTAACCCCGCTAAGAACCCTATTAAACCACCCCCCGCAACACAACTAACAGTCTCTCCTCTATCCACTGTCATGTTGCTGCCGTCGCATTGCTTGGCCGGCCCCAAGGAAACAGAATGGCAAACATGTGGACGCCTCCCGCTTGCTGCGCTCTCTTTTTATTTCACACACACACACATATATATATACACATAAATTTATATATATATATATATATAGCACATGTGCTTGCAAGAAGCCTGTATGTGTGTATGTGTGTGTGTGTGTGTGTGTGTGTGCTGTGTGCTGTGTGCGAGAGCGAAGCGCAGACAATTAGTTTTATTATGCTTTGTTGCGAGCTTCGCTGAAATGGCACGACATAAAAAGCAACAACAAACAGCAAGAGATAAAATACAGCGCACAAAAGATACAACATATATATATATATATATATGTATAAGTATGTATGTTGTGTATATATTTTTATGCCTCTCTATGTGTGTGTGTGTGTGTGTGCATCTTGAAGATGCATTAAATTCGTGGCCCAACGCCAACAACAACAACAACAGCAGCAGCAACAGCAGCAGCAACAGCAGCAGCAACAAAAGCAACAAAATAAAGTAATGCAGCTGAAAAAACAATGCAATGCACATTAAAAAAAAGAAAAAGAAAGAACGCAAAGAAAAGAAAAGCAAAAAATCAACAAAAAAGAAGAGCATAAAGTGTTGAAGCAAGAGGCGGCAAGCAAAGGGGAAGCGTCAGCCGGCAATAAGAGCATGAGTTGAGTAGAAGCTATGGCAGCTGCAAGGCGAAGCAAGGCAAGGCAAGGCTGGGTTGGGATGGAATGGAATGGAATGGGTTGGTTGGGAAGTGGGAAGTGGGGGAGGTGTTTGGTATAAGCGAGCACACATAAATATTAATTTATTAGCATTGCGCAAATTTATCTGCGCAATTAAATTTGCACCACACACACACGCACATGCAACACACACATACAGACACACATAAAGCACACACACGTTGAAAATTATGCGTATAGCGCACAGCCGCGACTCAAGTTACGCCGAAATGCAAAAGGATAACGCAGCCATTTGTCTACGTATATGAATATATATATATATGTGTGTATGTATGTATGTATGTGTGTATGTGTGCGTGTGTGTGTGTGTGTGTGTGTGTCTGAGTGTGCCATAACAAAGATTAATGACCAACAAGGGCTGCCAGCCCAACGCCCAACGCACAACGAAACGAGCAACGAAGCAACCAGACAGAGCAAACCAAACAAGGCATTCAAGCAGTCAGGCAACTCTGTTAGCAATTGCTCTACTCACACACACACACACACAGACACACACACACACATACAAATACATACATATTTATGTATATACATATACACGTATAACAACAAAAGGCAATAAAAACATAATAAATTACCATATCAAGTATATCCAAGGTATCCATTATTTCTCCCAGCATTTCCGTGTTAGCCCCCAGACTCCAGTTCCAAGCTCTACCTTGGAACAGCAACAGCAGCAACAACAGTAACAGCAGCAACAACAACAACAGTAACAGCAACAACAACAGCAGCAACAACAACAAAGCAACTTCCAGTCTTTACCACCTTCCAGCCCACCTTACCACCTACCATCATGTGTCTGTAGCATTTTCATTTCATTCCTTTCATTCTTCATATCAACCATCTTACTCTCATGCTCTCTCTCTCTCTCTCTCTCCATCTCACTCTCTCTCCTTCTCTATGTGTGACTTATTCTCCTTGTGCTGCGCTCAGTCGCTAACTTTACTTGATTTATGCAATTCAATTCATAAAACTTTCTATATTCGTCATGTGCTATGTGCAATACTCGACCTGCCACGCCCCAAAAACGCCTTCAATATACACATATCCCTACACACACAGATACACCCTCACACACACAGGCATACATACAAATTCATTTTGTTTTTTCCTTAAATTTTTTTGTATTTCATTCCTTGCATTTCTTAGCATTTTGTTTTCATTTCTTTTCTTTTCTTTACTTTGTTTTTTTTATTTTTTTATTTTCTTCATTTTTTTCTTATTTTCTTATTTTTTTTTTTCTTTTTTTGCTTAACTTTTGCCAAACTGTCATAAATTTTTTGATGCTGCATAAAAAGTTTGTACTCTCCGCAGCACAGCAATACCCCTGACACACACACACACCCCCCCCCCCCCCCTCTGGCTGTTGCTGCTGCATCTTTGACCCATGACAAAGTTTTTGGCTTATAAATTTATGCAAAACTTGCGCATATAAATTTAACTTTTCCCATTCTACTGCAACAACAAATATCTTATAAAAAAAAAAAGGAATAATAATAAAAATAGAAATAAAAAAAAATAATAATAATAATAATATTAAAACTATGTACAAAAGAGACTGCAATTAATTGCAGTTTATGTATTACACGCTCTTCATCTTTATCTATTTATACCCTGTAATCGTATTGTAAACAGCTAAAGGATTTCTCCTGACAAATTTAAGCAATTTCTCCCCTATAACAATTTATCACTTGATCTTACTTTAAGAGTATCAATACCGTTGTTATTCGGCACCTAACCAATGCCTTATCATATTGTAAGCATATCGAAATAAGAGCTATAGCATTTCATAACAATATCTGTCGGCACCCCGTGATGATGGAAACCCTAGCACATCTGTCGCTATCCCGTCAAGCAACCCTTGAAGCTACCTCCAGGGGAGACAAAACATTTAACCGTACAATAAGTGTCTGCTTATAATCCCGTTAAAAAATACTCTAAGATACTACACCAACTAAGTTTATGTGGAAGCAAAAGGATATTCCTATAGAAAATACACCACAGAAAACTTTAGCATTAAGGTGTTTTTCCAATAATTTCAACGGAGACACAAAGTTCCCTGTCAGTTTTAGTTAATATTTCTCAAGGGGTCATAACCATATCGAAAGTTATACATATATCAAATCTTGGATATAGTTGGAGTCATTTACCTATACATCGCTCATTCTTAGAGTCGATTCTTTATTTTTTGTTTTACTTTAGTTTTTTGTTGCTCTCCTTTTCTTTGTTTTTTTTTTATATATATTTTTTTGCTGTTTATCTTGTTATCCGCCCTTAACTTTTAGCTTTCCCATTGCCATGCATTGTATGCTGTTTCAGGTTCTCATTCTATTCTCCATCCATTTATCCAGCCGACAATCTATCCATCCGTTCGCATTTTAATCAAAAATTCCTTATCAACCCCTTCAGGGGTTAACTAACCCTCATTAATCTCTCATTTGGCTCTTGTCTCGTCTCGTATATTTCTTTTTTGTATTCTATCTTTGGTTTTTTCCTTCTATCTCTATCTCTATCTCTATCTTTGTTTCCATCTCTATCTGTATCTGTAGCTTTGCAGCTGCCTCTCTACTGCCAATTTCTCACATGTATCTTTGCTGTCAGTTAGACTTTAAGTATCTTAGCCTTGAGCGCTTACATTTTGCATTAGCCAATAATCTTTGAAGTCCTTTCAGTATATCCTGTGGTAATGCTAAAGCAAATTGATAGACCCGATAAGAGATTGCATTAATCTGCCTTCCATTTAATATCTATGAGTATCATCTATCTGTATATATTAGCATTTCTTTCTTTACATTTTCTTGTTTATTTTTGTTCGTTTTGCCAACATTTTCATTACGTTTTCATTCATGGCAATTTTTTATGTTAGCCTGGCTAACATACTACATATTTGGTCTTAATTACTTCATTACATTCACGAAATTTCTGCATAAATTTTTACAGGCTTTTTTTTGCGCTTTTTTGGGTATCCATTTTCAGGCCAACTTATGCAACTATATTGCATGTGGCAACACCAGCAGAACGGTGTGTCTGTGCTGGGGTTGTGGCAATAGATAGTGCCACGTAATTGAATCCCGTTATGTTAAGCCAAAGCAACAAAAAATAACAACAATATATTCGTGTTAACTGAAAATGCAAATAATAAACTTCTTCTCTCTTTTCTTTTTCTTTTCCTTTTCCTTTTCTTCTTCTTTTTGTTTATTACCTCTCAAAAAAAAAAAAACAAAAAATTAAAGCTGCCATTTGGCCATTACGAAATTTCGCTGTAATAACACATAAAATTTACAAGTGTATATTATTTAAACAAAACCAACAACAACAATTGTTGACAGTAACAACAATTGCTATTTGCAAAGAAAGTTGCCAACAACGAATTGAAATAACAAACGAATTTGTACAACAACAATAACAACAACAACTTAACAACTGAAAGAGTTATAATAATGCTTTGACAATCCTATAGATACCCTCTTATACTTTATAACTGTATACTAGCAGTGTCTTATACACGCGCTAAAAGCAGCCTGCTTCTACATTTAAAGCTTTATAATATGGCTCAATGGTTATTCGCTGTGTTAACTGGTCTTTTATAGTAGTAGAATATGCTATTATAAGACTTTGTATAAGACTAACTTACTTTTTATAAGACTTTGTATAGGATTAATTGTTTGATTATGTGAGGCAATTATAAACGCAACATATTTTATAGCAATACTTTAAATATTTATCGAATTCACTCTTTTATAAGACTAATTTAGTTAGTATAAGAGTTTGTATAAGACTAGCTTTGTGTTTATTAGATTCAACAGTCTCTAATTACCATATGTTATATCAATACTTGTGTTATTCAAAATTTTCACTCTTTTATAAGACAAAATTACTCAGTATAAGACTTTGTATAAGACCAAATCTATGGTTATAAGACTTAAAAGAGTTCATATAGTCAGTTGTATATCAATAGAAATAATTTTTACTAGGTTAATTTCTGTATGAGGCTATGTATAAGACTGATTATGTGTGTATAAGAGTTTGTATAAGACCATTTGTACGTATATGAGCCTTTTAAAAGAAGCATATGGTCAATTTCATATCAAAATCAAAAATTACTAACCTTGCTGCTTTATAAGAGTTTGTATAAGACTTCGTATAAGATAGAATTTATGCATTTATAAGAGAGAATTGAAACAGAACACTTAGCTATGATATTCACTGAATTCTTATATAATTCATCAACTGTTTTAATCTACAACATATTATAATACCCCAATTTAGGTTGGGTTTATATGCTGTACAGGGTATATAACAGTTAATACTGATCGCTTTACATTTTGGCAACGTCATGAAGATATGTATTTATTATTATTAAATATATATATATATATATGTATATATATATATATATATTTTGTTGTTTTTTTTATCAATTTTTATTACAAAACAACAACCAAAATTTGCCAAGACGTTGAAGAGAAAAAGTAAAACAACAACAACAGCAGCAACAGCAACAACAACAACTATAAAATTTATGCATTTTCCGGCATTAAATTAAATTTATACATAAATTAAAGTTAACTTCGTGCAGATCATTAAAAAAAAATTCAACAACGAAAAGAGAAGCGAAAAAATAAGAAAAAATTGATAGAAAAAAAAAATAAGTAAAATATAATAATAATAATAATACTAAAATATCAGACTTGTATAAACAAGTATTGCAGTCTATATCCATCCAGGGAAATAGGAAGAGATAAAGATAGAGAAACGCGACAATAACAACAACAACAACGACAACAACAACAATTGAAAATGTTTGCACAACCTGCTGGCAAAGTATTTTTTTTTGTCTTTCTTTCTATAAAGTTGTTTGCATTTGCAGCTGCATTGAATTGTTGTTGTTGTTGTTGTTGCTGTTGCTGTTACTGTTGCTGCTGTAGTTGTTGTGTTGTGTTGTTAGCATGTTGCTGCAAAAAGTTGCATGCAACGAATCTTATTAGCCAAGCATTTTTTGGCATGCAAGCAACATACTCAAATTATAGCTAACTAAAATTTCAACTAATTGTCAGACAACAACATCGACAACAACAACAACAAAATAAAACGTGAGAACATATGGCATGTTGTATGTTGTATGTTTATTAAAAAAAAAAGAAAGAAAAAAATCTATCTAAAACAAACAAAATACTTTTTGAACTACTTTCAATTATCTTAAGAACAAATTGTTTAACTCAAGAGAAAGTTGAGTGAGAAGCAATTGAAAGCCGAGAACTCAAGCCTCAAGTGGCACTCAAGAGTTTTATGGCTTTTAAAACTACTTTAACTTTGTGGCAATAATATAAACTTAATTATATTTTATCTTATATATATATATATTACATCAGCAACAGCAGTTATATTCCATGTTGTTGCCATTCATTCCTAACTTCTTGTATTCAACACACAGCAGCAACATTAGTTAGAATTAATCTGTTATTGTGCCTACACTCTTCACAATTAACTCTATTGGTTATAAAGATCTATAATTTTCCTTATAAAGAACAAAATTCTTTGTAAATGGCAATTGGAAGCCTGCAGCAAGTTTCTTTCAGCTGGCAAAGCCGTTTATGAGCTTGTTTTTTGTATGTAATTAATTTTTACTTAGTTCTCGTTTCGACTGTATCTACATACATACATATAGATATATATATATATATATATATATATATTGTGAGGCCATGGCAAATGCAATTAGCATATAAATACATTCGCAGAAAACCCCTATACCCAGCACTCAGCACTCAACACATAGCACCCTTCACCCTATTCCCCCTAACACATCTACCCCCCGCCTTTTGAGTGTTATGCATAATCTCATTGCTGAAGTACACAATGCGGCAAAGGCAATGTGCGAACTGAGAAACACTGAGAAACACTGAGAAACTCAACTTGTATATACCCAAAGTAAGGCCATAGATAGTCAGATGATATGATGTACACATGATGAACATATGATGTTAATATAATGCACATATATAATGTGTAGAACATAAACAATATAGTATCAAAACAATGATAATAATTAGCAAATTATTATGCAGAAATGCAAAAGATTTATCAGATTTTTCATGGCAAGCCAGATATATATATATATATTGTTAGAAGATATAAGATATATAATCTCTATATTCTGTATGTTATATATCATAGTTTAAATATATTATATGAATATTCCTTATAAGCATAAACCTAAAGGTTAAGTGCAGTTTGAGGCAAAATTGTAAGCATTTTTTTTACATTTGACAAATGTTCAATTTAGTGTATATAGATATATATAGATATATAGAGTATACAGTTTATTTTTGCATATATATATTATATATTAACTGTATATTTTATATACCATATATTAGACACTGTGTATACCCTTTGGCCTTCCATTGATATGAGGTATTCATGCAAAAAGTCACAGACACAATTTTAGTTGCAATTTTCATTTAGCTGCGCTCTAAATAAAAAAAATTCAATTTTAAATATTTGCAAAGCAACAAATATAACAAAATAACAACCAACAACAACAACAACAAAATCTTCGTCTTTGACAATGTTGAAAATTGTACATTAACATTAATTTGGCATGTAAATATTTATTTATTTTGCTTAAACTTGGCAAGCGCAGCAAATTGAGTGTCCACATTTCTACTGTTAATACCCTGTACTAAATGCTTATTATATCAAGGGTATATACATAATATAGTACAGTTTATAATAAAAAAGAAAAAGAGGAAGAAGATCTATATATATATATATATTGATTATACAACGCGTTACTATGAAAATATTACAAAATTGCGCCTTAGCTATGAAATTTTTGCTCTTTTATACAAAATGAAGCCTTAAGGCAAATAAAATAAATTATTCTAAATTATTTAATAATAAATAATTTAATAATTTTCTCAAATAAAGTAACTTATTTGTTAATTATTAAAAATGAATTTAACTATATTTAATTTATATTAAATTTATTGAAAAAAATTCAAAAATTTGCCATTAATTTTTTGATTTGCTTCAAATATTCTCTTCTCATATTTTATGTGTCCCTTTTACTAGAATGTCTTTTAGTCTTTGATTTGAATTTTATTTTATATTTGATTTGTTATTTTTAGATATTTTCATGCAGTTTAATTTTTGTGTTGTTTTATTTCCTTTTTGCTGTTGTGTCTTTTTGGTTTATTTTCGCGAATGCGTCGCCGTTTCGCTGGCTGCCTCTATTTTTTTTTTTTTTTATTTCTGTTGCATTTTTAGAGCGTAGCTAATTTTACAGGCAAGTGCGTCGACGTGTTGCAAGTGGCAACATAAATTTCCGCAATACAACAAACGGCAACAAAAGTAAAAAAACAAATAATACACACTAATTGCATTCTAAATAAAATAAATCAATTTTTTTTTTATAATAAATTACAATAATAATAATAGTTATAAAAAAAAAAATTAACTGGCATTGATTAAAGCCTACAATAAAAGAGTTAAAAAAGTTGAAAGCTAAAAGAAAACTGGGCTAAGCGCTAGTTCTACTCATAAGATAAGCCCACACAGACACACACACATACTCACACATACTCATACATATATAGTTAGTTACTGAAAGTACCTACTAAGTATATGAAAGCATTAAATCAACTGGAAATACTTGAGACTTGTCATTTGACCGCATTGCAAGCATATTATGTATAGAGAGAAAGAGAGAGAGAGAGAGAGAGAAGATAGAGCATAAACAGTGCCGGAGGGGAGGGGGAGTTTTGTAAAAGGTGGTAAATCGGTGGAGTAGTAGTATGAAATGAAACCAGGCTGCCACATATATACTTATATACATATACAGTTAGTATTTGGGTTTAGTTTTAGTTTTAGATTTAGATTTGTGTATTTTGTTTTTCTATTTTTTTGCATTTTGCACTAATACAATGCTTAAGGAAGTAGCTGCTATGCTCTTCCTCTTCGCACACACACACACAAATTAACTAGGTATTTATCTATATGTGCATGTGTATATATGTGAATATATGTGTGTATATATTGGTGTGTCGGGGTCTATAGAAAGTTGTCACAACCAGTTTAACAGTCGCCGGGGCAGCGACTTTTAAGCGGAGGCCCGCACAAAAAACTGTCACGCATGGATTTATGCGCCACGTTTATTATATTTACATTTAATTTAACCTAACTTATAATGAAGAAGAAGACAAAGAATAAAAACTATAATATATAAAAATAAATATATATTAGCAAAATATATAGATACATATATATTATAGCATATATAATCGAAAGAAAACAATTTTCCATATAATCTAGGACATAATAATAAATTACAACAATTTCAAGCCTCAACTTCAACTTCAACGTAAGGCCCATTAAATGCTTTAAGTGCTACTAAAAACGTGTACAATATATATATATATATATATATATATACACCTATATATATGTATGTATTTGGTAAAGATACTGTAGCTAGTAAAGCCCATAATAGGTAATTATTTAAAATTTATTACACTGCCAACGATATCATTTTGTATGTCGTGAAGCAAAAATCTCTTTAAATTGCACTTCTCATACATTTCTCTCTTATATACATTATTATTATACCCACAACAAGTACTAATACTGCTACAACTATTATTATTACTATTATTACTATTATAATATTAGTATTAGAAAGAAAAATTTTTGCTAACTTAACTGTAAATGGCATAAAAATCTCTTTTCTTTGACCTGAAAAAAAAAACTTGCGAATTGCCTGCAAGTTTTATATGAAACTTGCGATTTCCTGCCAAATTCTATGCCGATAAGCACAAATCTATTGACTATAAATATATATATATATATATATATATATATATATATATATACATGTATTTTTCACTTATCTGGCACGTGGTAACTTAAGTCATATTGTAGATAAATATATATACATATTTCTATATATATATATATATACATATATATCAAGCAAAGCAATAAAAAGCAAATACTTGCGCATTTCAGTGAAAACTTTGTATAAACTTTTATGTGCAATTAATGTAGTGCAGTCAGTATAAAAGTTAAGTATAAAGCATAAAGCAGAAATCAAAAATCAATTAAACTTTATCTTTTTATGCTCAATTTCTTTATTGCTCACTTTACTTTATTCTCAACTTGAACTTCTCATTTACTTGCCCCTACTTCTGAGCTCATATTCATTTTCTACTTAGTTTAGCTTTTACCTACAATTACCACGGGCTATTGCCACATATATATGTATCCAATTCAATATCATAACAGATCATTATTGTTATATATAACTATAGTCTGTCTAGCCTATATTAACTTATATTATACTGATAAGATTTCTGTCTAATCAGAATCAAAGTTGTTCATTAAAATGACATGCAATTTGTTAGGGGAATTTCTTATAATACTATAAATAGCATTGTATATAGTATATAGTATATACATATATATTTATACTTATTAATCGGTACAGTTGGCATTCATTAGCTACAATATCTTATCTTTATAATGGTATTTTATGCCAAAAACTTTTAAGTTGCATTTCTATTAATCAAAAACATAATTATGCTTATCGCTTGCAATAAGCAGTAACTTTTTATGCAAGTTACACAGATTTTGGTGTGGAATCAGTTTCATTTCTTTTTGTTTATATTGACATATATCTAGTTAGATTGTAAATTATGATTTGTATGTGTGTGTGTGTGTGTAAGTTTTTTATTTGATCTGTGCCGCCTCTTGGGAGTTTAAACAAGTTGCAAATAAATGTTACTTTTTATTGCATTTTCAATATTTATGAGCCAACTTTTTTGTGGCATCTTCGAGACTTTTGCCGTTTAAACAACTTAATTTTGTTGCCACTTCTTTTAGCAGCTCTTCTTTCTTTCTATCTATCCTGTTTCTGCCTGCTTTTTCTAGGCATTTCGGTTTATTCTTTTGGTAACTTCAACCCTCCTTTGCTGTCGTCTTTTAGCATTGAAAGTAAAGTTCACTGCGGTTTAAGTGCATTTTCTATCTTTATTTGCACTTTTGTATTTATTTTCTTCCACAATTTTTTTTTGCTTTTGTTGTTTGTTTTTCGGTTTTTATACATATATATAATATATATATATATATATATATATAGTTTTTTCTTTGTATTCTCTTACAAGTTGCTGTTTGTTAGTCTTACCATTATACACCGACACTCTCTATGTATCCTGTCTGGTTCGTTTTGGTCTAGTCAACGCGTAAGGCAACAAACTGACGGCTTGTCAACGTCTCGGCCCCCACTCTTCACTTGGCTTGCTTACAAGCTATTTCAATGTGAGAAATGAGCTACATGACTTTGCTAAAAAACCGAAAAGCTATGCAAATACAACTACAACAACAACAACAACAACAACAACAAACAATGGCACAACGCTAACAAGCAAACTAAATGCTCCTCAACTCAACTGCTTTTAAGATTGTTGCAGCTCATTGCAGTTGCAAATACTTTTGCCCAAATCTACACACATACATACAGATACATATATATATATATATTTATATGATATGTATGTATCTACACTTGTCATAGTCGGATACTTCCACTTTAAATTGTTGCTGTGTGTATCAACAATTTGTCAGAAAGTGGCCCTGAACCAGGTCAGGTGTCAGGTGTTCAATACAGCTTACAAATGCCTGTCTGTGTGTGTGTGTGTGTGTGTGTGTGTGTGTATGTGTCAGTGCCCTCACACACACACACACACACACACGCACACACACAGAGCACATAACATAATCTTTTAGTAAGCGTATCTCAGAGTTGCAGCTACTTTAATGCACTTTTAGCGCTCAACGTCAATATGTCAAATTGATAAAACAGAAAATAAAAGAAAAGAAAAGTAAAGTAGAGAACAGAGGAGAAGAGCAGAGCAGAGCAGAGTAGAGGCGCCTTGCATTAAATTCTTTTTAAGTGTTTCTTAGTAGTAACTCTACTTTTCTCCTTTTATCCGTCTCTCTACCCCCTCCCTTTCTATCGCTGTTTACTTAACATTCTTACACTTGCCGCTACACACGATTATCCGCTTATGTTTTGTAGTTAATTCATAGATTAAGCTGGTGCCAAGCGTTTGGCTTTAACTTATCTAATGCTGTCATCAGTCTGGTAACGCTGCCAGCAGTATAACAGTCTTATGTTGTTAAGAGCTTCTATACTAACTGAAACTTAACTCAAGATTCTAAGAATGTCCATTTTGGATTATTAATTTCTATGGCATTACTTAGATTTCAGTGATCTGGCAACACCGTTAAGCAATTTTATGCTTATCTTATGTAACTCTCAGTTTAAATATACTTAGAACTATAATTCTATCGAAGATTGCATACACTTTGCTTGGAAATGTATTTTTTTAATAATCTGGCAACGCTGCAAAGCAAATTGGTGCTATTAAAAGCTAACTAAATTATAGTCTAATTATATTTTAAAGCACAAGAATTGAATCTTGGTTTTTTATTTGCCTTACAATGCATTTTTCAATGATCTGGCAACTCTGCAGACCAACTTTATACTTCTGTGAAGTAATTTAATAACAGCTTAAACTTGAAACATACTTACAATATGAATTCAATCTCCAATTGCATATCCTTTGTCATACATTGCATTTGGCAACTGTCTGGCAACGCTGAAATGCAGCTTTTAATCTACTTTATGCTCTTTATAGAGCACTTGTGTAGTAAATTTATAAAACTAATGCATATTGCTTACAATTTATATGTAACTTAACTGTTTCTTTTCATCAAAAGAAACAACAAAATGTAAAAAGAAAAACAAAAGGAATAACAAAACAAATGTAATAGAAGAAAGAGAAAGAGAAGGAGAAGGAGAAAGAAGCAAAGGAATTTGACAAGCATAACGTAAACAGCAGGAGACAAAACTTTAATTTTTGAAGAAGAACACGTCCTGCTGCCGCACTCACTACACGCCGATATCTTACGGAACAACCACAACTATATATATATATATATATATAGGATTAAAGTCGAGCATAAATGTATATAGTGTAGTTGAAGTAGTTGCAATTTGAGTAAACTTTTTGTGTATACCCTGTAAAACTGAGCACAAACAGCATATAGAGCAACAGCGAATATATATATTTATATATATGTTCTTGTACAGCATGAGCATAGCTGCTGATTTGCCGTATAGCTAAGAGAATATAACAATTATATAAAGGAAATGTGGCAAGTGGCACAAACTGATTAGGCAGAACTTAGGATAACTTTTGCCAGCATATACTTGAGATAGTTAAACCATTTACTGGGTATCTGCAAGTCGTATATAAATTGCATAATGCTTTCTTAGCTCTTTCTACTTTATATTGTGCAAATATTGACATTCGTTTATTAAAATTCCAGCAGAGTGGCAAAGGCGATGCCGAAGCCAAAGTGTCTGTCAGCATGGGGGCACAAGATGTTGAATGTTGTATGTATGTATGTTTCAATCTGTATGTATATATGTGTGTGTATGTGTATGTGTATGTGTATGAGTATAAGGAGTGGCAGGTTGAATTGGGACGCAGCTTGAAGTGGGAGCAAGAGTAGTCAAGGGTAGAAATAGAAGGAGAATGAAGGAGGAGGAGAAGGAAGAGTAGCTAGGCTGGTATAGAAGTTAGAGGAACTCAACATTTTATGTGCTGTTTGCATATGTAAATGCTTCGACTCTACCTATACCACTCTCCCACTCTCGCTCTCTCTCTCTCTCTCTCTCTCTCTCTAATTGTCTCCTTCTCTGTCTTACACTTTTGCTAACTTTGAGTACATCTTTTTCTATGTGCACGCTAATATTTGCTTTTAATTTTTGCTTTGTTTAAACTGCAGTTTAATTTTATTTTGCACAAATATTGCCAGCAAATTAGAGACAAAAAAAAAAAGAAACAACAACAAAATGTTAAGAAAAGAAACGTAAAAGAAAATGAAAAAGCAAAACAATAAGAAAAAACAAAATTCAAATGCAAATTGCCAACATGAGACAAAAAACAACAACAACACTGCAACACAGACATGCAACACTTAAGCTACATTGTAGCAAGATTTATATTGGATTATAGTCGATATTTTATATTGTCAATACGACAATATCAATGCTGCTGTCAAGCATCAAATTTAATTGACACATTTTTTTTTCTGTTTTTTTTTTTTTTTTGTATAATGTTTATTTCATTTTCGTTTTGTTATTTTGTTGTCGCTGCAAATTTTTGCTTTTTTATTTATTTATTTTTTTTTTTTTATTGTCACTTTTCCATTGCTTGTATACAGTTTCGTGCTTCAACCAATTAAATTGCAACAATCAACAACAAACTTCAACAATCTACAACAAAATTTGCCATTTCCTTTTTATGATGAAAAAAGAAAAAATAATAAAAATAAAAAGGAAAAAGGAAAAAGAAAAAGAAATGAAAAGGAAAAAAATAACTTGAAATACTCGTAAATTTTGCACGTACGAAAATAATTGTCAAAAATAAATATGAAAAAGGAATAAAGGCATATAGAAAGAGCTGATTGTATATATATATATATATATGTATATATATGTATGTGTGTGTGTGTGTGTGTCTGGCAAAATACTAATACAAATAAAATGTGACAATTGCCAATTGCCAATTGCAATTGCAATCATAAAGCAAACAAACTTTCAACTTGATGTTTACTTCATTTGTTTTAATTAAACTCAAGTGAGTGACAAAATGTGGCCAAGAAATGCACAACAAACAAATGCTGAAAGGAGTTATAGAGTATATACGACTTATAGATACCCTAGCAAAACTTTAAATGAATGTAATTTCGGTTGTTATGCCAAACAGTTTTGATACTTTTCTTTAAATTTAATTTTAAATTGAGTTAACATTGTATATACCCTATTTGTGGCAATTATAGGGAATTATCATAAAATATTTATGAAAATAAATAAAATTTATATAAACTTTTTGTTACTTTGATTAGCCAGTTTTATGTGTGGTTTTAGCATATTTAATTTGTGGCAATATTTCTATAATTCTATTTCTATATTCAATGCTAAATGAAATATGCAACACACACACACACACACACACAGATGTATATATATACAGTCAATTATGATGATCATAATTTTTGCATTCACAATTCATGAATATTCATATACAAAATATACAACTTTGTGACAAACTTCTGCAAACTTATACAGCTCCCCTCGCATGTAGCTAACCAAAAATTTTGTCTATCAAATTTTGTTTATTTCTCTTTTCATCTTTCGCTCGCTCTCTCTGTCTCTGTCTAGGTCTATCTCTTTCTGTTTTTTTTTATATATATATTTTGTATATGATTTACATTTTTATTGAGACAATTTTCATTTGGACATTAATGCAAGTTTTTCACTACATTTTCCGTGCAGACAGGAAATGAGAAATAAAAAGCGCAAAACTTTAATTAAACCTTAAAGAGGCGGCATTCCATTGAAAAACATACTTAAGATTATATATATATATATATGAATATATATATATATAAGTGTGTGTTTGTGTATGCGTATGTTTGTGTATGTGTTTGTGCGTGTGTGTGTGTGTGTGTGTGTGTATAGGAAAAGTTCAAGTCATCGCTTGATTGGCATTGCCCAAGCAGGAAACAACATTGAAAAAAGGCCCAGACAGAGATGCAGACGAAGGCACTTAAATTATAGAGAAATTGTCTGCAGTTTCCATAAAAGAAACCGAAAACAAACCAAAAAAAAAAAAAAACAACAAAAAAGAAAAAGAGAAATAAAACTTAAACAAGATTTAACTGTGTTAAAGATTTTATGTTAAACTGAAATCAAAGTGAAGACCTATAAGCTATAACTTTGAAATAGCCAAGGGAAAAGGATTCATTCGTTGTTGTTTTCACTCCAGAGAAGGTTAAGAAGAAGCACTAAAAAAATGGCAAAAAAAAATTAAAATGTTAAAAATCAAAGAATCTTAAATGAAAGAGTTTAAAATCTAAAGAATTTCAGCATTGTTTTGACCATTTATTTTGGCCCTAAAAAAACTGTCTGAAAAAAGTTAAAAATCAAATTGAAATTTGAAATTTGTGCGGCCTAAATTGGCTCTGAGTATAGAGCCAAATAAGTTATATAATTCAATATGCACACACATTAAATATGCCAAGGATTAAGTAAAAATAGGTTATAAGTCAATACTTTTCCTTACCACTACACAGATAGCAATTACACACACAGCTGCAGCAAGCATAAGTAGATAGAAAATTGTACAGAGCTTTTAAAATAGAAAATTATAAGCTGATTTTGTTCTATGATATGGGATTATCCTTGGTAAAAAGATTTTATGCCATAAAATTGCTTAAGGATTACAAATTGAATTAATTTATCTTATAGTTGGGCATTTCAAGGTTACTTAACCTTCAGTCTAACCTTCAACCTTTTTACTTTGATACCAAAAAAAAAAAAAGGAAAAATTTTATCTAACAAAGAATTTCTCTGCAATTCATTTCACTTTTTTATGTTGTATTCGTTGTTGTTGTTGCTGTTGTAGTTGTTGTTGTTGCTGTTGCTGTTTGTAGAAATTTCATCAGTTCTTTCATTTCCTCAATCGTCTCTTACGTCGTTCTTAATCAACGAATTCTTTCTATAATCAAAAGAAAAAAAGTAAAAAAGAAGGAAAAAAATATCAAAAAAAATTGCTTAACATTTATCTACCTCTGCTCTCTGATATTTCTACCTTTATCTTTACCTCTCTTTACCTACAACACACACACACACACACACACACACACACACACACACATACTGTGTGTATCTGCCCTGCATTTGGGTTTCTTTTTCTTCCAATTTTTGTCTGTCTATAAGATATCCGTATAGGATGTTGGCAAGAAATTGATTTTTTAGTTGTAGTATGGCCATAAAAAGTGTCCAAGGGCCAAGACACAGTTCAGTTCTCAGGTGCAGCATCTTGCTATATACCTGGATTAAAGATGGAGACACAGTTCAGTTTGGACACCTTTTGGGAGGCCTCCAAGATAGATATGTACCTTGTGTGTAAGACAGAGAGAGATAGGAAGAGAGAGAAGTTAAATTTGTTGGTCCATTGCTTTGCCTTTTACGACTGCCGCCACAGACGACAGCATCTTCATCTACTTAGTCAATATTATTATTATTGTTGTTGTTGTTGTTGTTGCTGTTGTTGTTGTTGCTGATGTTGTTGTTGTTGTTGTTGGCACTTTAGCAAGCAAGTGTTGTGGGGTCACGTAAAGTCCATTTATATGAAATTATCTTACCATAATAATGAATTGTCGGCAATTATAGGTATTATCGTTATTTATAGTCGTAAAAAGCTCTATGGCCAATGCCGTTTAATACTCCATTTCCCTTTTCCTTTCTCCTGCCAGCCTCTGCATCTCTTCTTCTTCTTCATCTTCTTCTTCTTCTTATACTTCTACTTCTTGACACTGACTCCAACTCCAACTCCAACTTTGACTCTGTCGCTGATACCAAGAGAGACTCCTTTGCATTTTCGAATATGTTGTAAGAAATGGTGGAATGAAGTAAAATGAAATGAAAAAGCAGAATGGAGTTGGGGTAGTTTATAGTAAATGCGTAAATAAGCTCCACTTATGTATATATATGTGTGTGTGTGTGTGTGTAAGTTTGTCTTCGTTTGTGAAAAAGGCATAAAAATAAATCTAATTAAATGAAATCGTTTACTTTGGCCTCATAAACAACGGCTCTAAATTTTAATTGCACGACAAATGCGCCACAAAGGAACAACAAATAACTTGTACTTAAGTGAAACAAAATTCAAGTGGCATGCGGCATAATGTGGCATTGTTTTGTGTGAAAGAGGAGAAGTGTATTTTTTGTTGCTTTGCCAATGGCGGAGGGGCAGGGTGAAGCTTACTGTCAAGCTAATGTACATTTGCTGACTCATAGCTTAGCGACTCCTGGTAATTGGCAACTTCCGCAATGACACACACAAACACACACACACACACACACACACACAGAGAGAGCAAGTAAATGGGCATTAATTAAAAGTCCTCAACTTAAATAAGAAAATATTTTTAAACTGTACATTTTATATGTGTGGGTGATAGAGGCAACTATATATACATATGTAAAAGACCTTGCCCCAAAAACGAAAAAGTTATCGCAACAATTTCCAATCGATAAACTTAACAAAATTAACTACATTACTATGTTTATTTATAGAACTCATTACTATATATACTATGCAATATAATTGATAAGAATTAATAATATTTATATGCTGTGATATCATAGTACAAAACTTAACTAAAACTTACTTACTTATATCGTAAATAACCTTGATATAAGTAACAGTTTATAGGCAAGATATTAAAAGCATTTTATAGAGCATGCAAAGAAAAACGGGTTTCGACAGATCGTTAAAAGATAACAAAGTATATATAGTATACTAGATATTGAATCTGAATGTTACTATATAATAAAAACTAATTAAAAGATTGTTATCATTGTATAATTACATAGAACAAAGCAAATTTCAACGAATATCGTAAATGCTTTTACGATATATAGAAACTTAATTGTGATTTGCCTGATGTTGCTGTTATATATCAGCTTTATATATATATATATATATGTATTTGTGTACATAGTATAGTACAGTATGGTAGAAGTTGAAAGAATGAAAACAAAAACCATTTGGCTTATAGTTCAGCGAATTGCTTAATTGGTTGCGCCCAATGTATCCTTTTGCTTGACTTACAAGGAAACCCATAAATATATATTAATGCCTATACATATGTATATATTGTATAAGGTTAAGGGTTGGGCTACCAATGAATAATAATAATATGAATAATAATAATAATAATAAATACTTTCGTTGTACATTTATGAGATGTAAAATGCTCTCATATGATTTATGGTCGAACGTTAAAAGTTAGGGAAAAAAATTGTCTACTGTCTGCCATTGGTCAGCACGTGAATTTTATGGCGCCTCATAAATATTTATGTATACATACATACATACATACATATATACATACATATACATATACATATACATATACATATACATATATATATATATATATAAGATATTCTGAAAACGGAAATAGAACTCATTTTAAAATACTTTGCAAACAGCAGCAATAAAAATGAGGAAAGTCTTAAAGTAAAAATTTAATTTGAGCAACAACAAAAGTTGTGAATGGCTTTTTAGGGGTTGAGGGAGAGAGTTACGGGGTGTTATTTATTTTTTTTTTTTTTTTTTGTGAAGGGGTGGAGCAACATTTAATTAACATTAGTCTGGCAACATTCAAAAAAAAAAAAAAAAGATAATTTTTATTTTTGTTTTTTTTTTTAGCCGCAAGGGAAAGGACTGAAGGAGTAGATATATACCTTGAAATGGTAATGGGAATGGTTATGGAAATGGAAATGTGGAATTGGAATGGGAATGGGAATGGGAATGGGTATATGTATGAAAATTGGAATTGGGTATGGTTATAGTATATAGAGAACAGGAATTGAAATGAAAAGCAAATGGAAGCAGTTTGAAATGCTGCTGCATAAAAGGGGTTAAAGTTAAATAAAATCAAAAAACATAATAACAAAAATAAACAAGTTGAAGTTGATACCAAAAAAAAAAACAAAAAAAAAAACTGTATATAAGACATACACATACATACATATATATATATATAAATATATAAATGCGTCTGTATTTGTTTGTACATAAAACAGACGAGCGAAATTAAATTCAAGCAACAAACACAAAATTTCATTTCACAAAAGCAACAGAAAAGAAATAAAAGCAACACAAAAAAAAGAAGAAAAAAAAATATATATATATATATAAAAAAATGCTGTCGAATTAAAATTAATGTCGAGTTAATCGAGTTTTGTTGTTGTTGTTGTTGTTGTTGTTATTTGTTGCTGCTGCTGCCGAGGAGTAGGCACATCTTCCAGTTCTGCAGAACAAAGAGCATACACAAAGCCACACACTTACACACATGCACATACATACATACATGTATATGTATAAATATATATATATATATATATATATATATACAGAAGAAGAAGAAGTGAAAAAAAAGAACAGCGCAGCTGAGGAAAGAGAAGTGAAGCAAAACTGAACTAAAAATGTATAAAAAGGAATGGAAGGAGTATGTGCGGAGTGTGTGTATGTGAGTGTGTGTGTAGTAGAGTGGGTAAAGAATTGGAATCTGAAAGCAGTTTGTCTTCTTCCCTTTTGGCATTGCCTTTTGCCTGGTCTGAGCCTGTTTGTACGTTGATTTCAATTTTTTTTTCTCCTTTTCTTTTTCTTATTTTTATTTATTTTTATTTATTTTTTTTTTTCTTTTTTTGTTCTTCTGTTTTATTTCTTTTTTTATTTTTAATTTTCCTTCTACACGATTTTTATCGCTTGCCTTTCGAGTGTGTCTGTGTGTGTGTGTGTGTGTGTGTGTGTTTACCTTGCGTCGTCGTCTTTAGCATCGTCTTCTTCTTGCGCAGCCGCACAGCCTCCGTACAGGCATTGTACTATTTCAAGGATAACAACTAACAGGCTGTTTCTGTTTTTAAATATGTATTGCTTTATGTGTGTCTGTGTGTGTGTGCGTGTGTGTGTGTGTGTGCGTGTGTGTGTGTCTGGCCTCGCAATGAGTACCCTTACACCTACCGCTACCGCTACCCACTACACAACTGGCAATGCCCTTCTACCTGCAGCACTATAAATTGCAATCAATTGATATAATTACGAGTTGGTTGGTTGAAGGGAGGAGCGAGGAGGCGGGCGGGGGAGGGGGGGGGGTGGTGCGCTGCTGATTGTGCCTCAGGGAATTGAATCGCCTCCTTCAATTGCAATTGCACTCTCAATGCGCTCTTAAGTTTAATTAGGCTATTTAGTTTTCTACATACATACATACATACATACATATATACATACATATATACATACATATACATATACATATATATATATATATATATACATATATGCACATAAATATAAATACATACATACAAATATATATGTATATATATGTACATCTTAATTATATTGATTTAAATGCTCTTTTCACTTTACTAATGATTGTTCTTTGTTCTCTTTTCTCTTTTCATTCTTACTTGCAGGTAAGTCGCAACACAGGCAAACAGGCAAACAGTGACAACTCTGTCTTGAAATTAGGAAAATATGTATGTATTTATATATATATATATATATATATATTTATTTGAGTTGTTTAAGAAAACATTTCCGCAAAGGCAAATACTAAAATTAAAAGAAATAAGAAATCAAGGCAGAGGCACAAGAGATGAGGCAAAAAAAAAAAAAAAAACAGATATTAAAGGAGACAACAAAAGAGCTTGTAAATAAATAAAGCGAAACAAAAAAAAAATAACAAAAAATTACTTAAAAAATAATAAAAAAATAAACGTTAAAATTCGCTGGCGAATGGCCGTGTGATTCATGCGTTTACATTTTTAACACGCTTCAACTCACATGGCTGGAATCGTGGTATCAGAGGTATCTGGGGTATTGTCGCTGGCTGCCCGCCCAGCTCCGCCTTAACCACCTTAATGCTCTCTCTCTCTCTCTCTCTCTCTCTCGCTCTTCACTCTCTGTATGTATATAGTATACACCCCTCTAATTTCCAGCCACAATGCGAGTTCGTTTCATTTCAAGCAAGATAATGAGGCAAAACTGAAACTGTAGGAAATTAAATACAGTGATTAAGTAACTTAATGACGTGGTATATAACCTATACCACTATATATAGCCAAAAACATTTGAATCATCTCATCTCATCTCATCTTATATATATATATATATATATAATATGATCAAATGTATATATTTATATACATGTATTGGTACTTAATGTGCAACACATGCAGCGCACAATTTAACTTGCTTTTAGGATTACAAAAACAAAAAAAGTTCTTACAATATGGGATAAGCCATTAAGATGAGTGTGCTGTCAGGCTAAAGACTGATTACTGGCTTCATATGCATATGCTTATACATATACATACATAAACACATACACATACATATACACATACATATAGGCATACATATAGGCATACATATTCATTTATATATAAATTAAGATCTTAAGATTTAGATTTATTGTTACAGTATAAAAAAATTCATAACTGAAAGATTGTATTCAATATAAGTTCTCTTACCCTTTAAGAAAAGGTTTAGAAAGGGTATTAATGCAGTGTTATAAATGCAGTTACAAATATATATATATATAGATAGTATACTATATATAGATTTATATATATATTCCTGAACAGCAACTGTAGTAGACACAATTTAGCTTGAAAATTTAGAATTTCTGTCTGTTCTATCCTAATATGCTCCATTTCGGTTTTTTGATAAATTGTATCTCTTACCCTTTAAGAAAAGGTTTAGAAAGGCTATTAATGCAGTGTTATAAATGCAGTTACAAATATATATATATAGATATATATATATTCCTGTACAGCAACAGTAGTAGACACAATTTAGCTTAAAAATTAAGAATTTCTGTCTGTTCTATCCTAATATGCTCCATTTCGGTTTTCTGATAAATTGTATCTCTTACCCTTTAAGAAAAGGTTTAGAAAGGCTATTAATGCAGTGTTATAAATGCAGTTACAAATATATATATATAGATATATATATATTCCTGTACAGCAACAGTAGTAGACACAATTTAGCTTAAAAATTAAGAATTTCTGTCTGTTCTATCCTAATATGCTCCATTTCGGTTTTCTGATAAATTATATAGGAAAATCGTTGCTTTTTTTTCATACGTACATACGTATACTCTATCTATACCTCTATTTATATCTCTATCTATACCTGTAGTGTATTATATGGCTATTCTCAGTCAGGCATAACCGACTTATCTTGCAACTAACTAACATATCTCAGCTGATCTTAGCTACTATAGAGTACAACTTAAGTATACCACTTTATAAAATTGAAAAGTGTTGCTTAATTGCATTTGCTGCTACTCATAATACGATTAAAGAAAAAAGAAAACAAAAACAACTTGAAGAGTATAAGAACAATGGGTATAAAAAAAAAGTAATCAAAAACTTAAAGAACACTTCACGGAATATCAATCAAAATGTACTTCTCAATGTATTACAATCGCTTTACCCCTTCTTATAGTACTTTTATATATGAGCTACACACATACACACACACACATATACGAACTTGACATCAGAGTCTTTGTTCAAGATCTCGCTGTCTCTCTCTTTCTATTTCTTTTACTCTTTTACTCTTAACGTTGAATTACGAATCTCGTAGCCATTGTGCCAAAGTTCAGTTGAATTTCTGTTATATATTTTTTTATTTAAATTTTTTTTTTTTTTTTTGGTTTTTTATATTATTTTTTTTCTGTTTTTTTTTTTTGTATTTTGCAAATTCGTACAGCGAACTTTGCGGTTCAGTGAACCTTTTACATCTTATACTTTACTTAACTTTACTTTTATGCTGGCTCATTTGCATTTCTGTTTTAATTCTTCTTGTGCAAGACAAACAAGTGAGAATGCTCTAGTCGAGGGACAAAGGAATAAACAGCGAGAGAAAGAGAGATCCAGATTGACCTCAAGATACCCTAGATGCAGTTCAAAAAAGTTTACCTGAAAGTTGATAGAGACAAAATAAATGAAGCAATGCAAAAATTGAGAACAATAAAGAGAATGAAATAAATGAAGTGATAAATGAAGCAATAAGTGAAACAATAATTAGAGCAAGAAATGTAAAATAAAGAGTAACAATAGTTAGAATAATATAAGTAGTGCTAAATAGCTTTGGAAAGCTGTGATTAAGACAAGCGATAACGATAGAGAAATCGATAGGTAAAAAGTATGGCAAAAAATAACATAAGAGAAAGCAATATAAAGTAGGTTATAAGGAATAAACTGAAAGGAGAGCTAATGTGCTGAGGCAGAAAACTTTGAAAATTATCGATAAACGATAGACAAACTATTTTATTGTCAAACAATTGCTGCTACACAAAAAGATCCGCAAGTTGCAGCTGCTTTTCGATAAATGTGCATTGCCCTTGCCTCAACTGTTGGACCACACTTTGCAGGGTATATGAAAAATGTGTGGAAAAGAGTGGAAAAAAAATTAATTGTGTTTAATTAGAGTCAGAGTTTGCTTAGCAAACAATTGCTCTGCTATAACAGCGGAGCCAGAAATAATTATTTTTAATTAAAACTACGCACATATTTGCGCCTGTTGCGCACAATTAATTTTTGGCGAATCCAAATATATATATATATATAAATATATATAGTAAATACTATATATATATATATCTGATATTGGTAGCAATAACCTCAGCAAATTGTGAAATGTAAATGCGTTGGGAATTAATTCATAATCTACTCGAGCCAAAAAAGAAAAAATAAAATAAAATAAATAATGAGAAGAAGTATTACAATAATCAATTATGCACATCAGGTAGATGATAGTTGTGACTCTAAATGTGATTTAGTATTATTTTATGCATATATACATATATATATATATATATATATATATTTGTATAGTCTGAGTCTGTGCATTAACGAGGCAGCTCGCAACATAAATTACAATTTAATTGGCGCATTATCAACGTACCTAAAAATAAATAATAATAAAAAAATAATCAAAAAGATAATGATAACTTTGCACTGAAAGTCAGCTATATATATATATATATATATATATATATATAGAGTATGATAATCATCTGATATGAGGCCAATAGATTTGTCTATATCTCTACAATTCGCATTCACCAGCTAATGGCTATCTATTTATGCCAAAAAAAAAATAAAAGAAAAAAAAAAGAGAATAAGTTAATAACAGTTTAGCATTTATGTTATATATTTAACATTTAAACAAAGTCTATTGCAATTAATGGGGTATACACGACCATATAGCTAGCAGAGGCAACATTTCTCTTAGCAATTACTTTTGACTTTCTCTTGTCTGTTATATATGAAGTTCAATAAAACTAATATGCCCATTGGGTATTGGGTATAGGTAACTGGTTTATAGGTAAATGTACCAAGTGCTAAGGGCGTGTCTATTGCTTTGGGGCTGGGTGTAGCCGCATTACCATCAGTTCAATGAACCAAAAGTAGGCAACATTATTTTCTAATTATGTGTAGAAAAATAATTTAAGCTTAAAACAAACAAATTCAACGAACGGCAGCAGCAAAGCAAACAAAGCGAAAGAATCTTTAAAAAATTATATATATATATATATATATATAATGGAATTGAGCACAAGCAAATAATCTAAAATACACACACATCTCTATATACATATATATATATTTGATCCAAAGGTGTGGCAGGTGGCTTCGGCTTCAGCTACAGCTTTGGCTCTGGCATTGGCTATGGCTTTGGTTTTGGCTTTGGCTTTGAATTTTGTTTTTTTTTTGGGCCATAATAAAGCCATTTGCATAGCCAATGAATGGCTAACTGAATAAATGAATGAATGAATGAGTGTGCAATTGATTGAATGAATTTTCAATCGTTTATTATAGTATATCACACATAAACGAGTACTTCATAAAACGATTACTTGACATATTTGATTGACAGTTGTACTTAAGATATTATATACACACTTATAGCTTCTATCATAACAATCCAAAAACAAAAAACAAAAAAAACGTTTATGAAATTAAATGGTATATAAATTTAAAGAAAAAAAAAAACCATAAAGAAAACAGGTAAATAGCAATAGAAGTGAAGAAAAAACACAGTGCTAAAAAGGCAAATAATAAAACACTTTAAACATGTTTTCATTTTTGCTTTTGCTGTTTGTTTGTTGTTTGCTTTGCTCTTTGCCCACTTTTTTTTCTATTTTCTATACTACTACAACCAACTACACAGCAGCAACAACCCTTTCCATTATACCCTTTAACTATTACACATAAAATCATAAAGGGTATTTACATTCGTTCTTATAGTTCGATATTAGATCTTTAAAGTCTTTAAACTGTGTTTGTCCATCTGCTTATTGGTCTGTCTGCTTATTGATCTGTCTGCTTATTGGTCTGTCTGCCTATTTGTCTGTCTGCCTATTGGGCTGTCTTTTGGTCTGTATTTTATACTGTCTTTTGGATTGTCTCTTGGTCTGTCTTTTGGGCTGTCTTTTGGTCTGTCTTTTGGTCTGTCTTTTGGTCTGTCTTTTGGTCTAACTTTTGGTCTAACTTTTGGTCTGTCTTTTGGTCTGTCGGTTTCTGTCTTCGGGTCTGTCTTTTGGTCTGTCTTTTGGTCTAACTTTTGGTCTAACTTTTGGTCTGTCTTTTGGTCTGTCGGTTTCTGTCTTTTGGTTTGTCTTTTGGTCTGTCTTTTGGTCTGTCTTTGGGTCTGTCTTTTGGTCTGTCTTTTGGTCTAACTTTTGGTCTAACTTTTGGGTGTCTTTTGGTCTGTCGATTTCTGTCTTCGGATCTGTCTTTTGGTCTGTCGATTTCTGTCTTTTGGTCTGTCTTTTGGTCTAACTTTTGGTCTAACTTTTGGTCTGTCTTTTGGTCTGTCGATTTCTGTCTTCGGATCTGTCTTTTGGTCTGTCGATTTCTGTCTTCGGGTTTGTTTTTTGGTCTGTCGATTTTCTCACTTCTGGTCTATGTTTTGGTCTGTCCTCTGGTGTGTCTTTTGATCCGTCTGTTGTTCTGTCTTTCATTCGGCAATTCGATCTGAAACCCAAGAATAGATTTCCCTTAAAACAAACAATTTAAAGTTCTTTTCATTATTTTCAATCCAACTACAAAATAGTATAAAGATATATTAGATATAGATATATATTATGGTGTGTATATATTATATAGGGTATCTAGTAGTACATTACATTTCAATAGAGCATTCTTAGTTGTTTTCATTTGATGTTGTTTCTGTAGAAAAGAAAAAAAAAAAACAAAATTATATTTATTTTTGCATTAAGCACGAGGTCAATTAACCTCATGCCACAGCGCGAGTTCAACAAACGCAAACGCACCAAGCCACATACACACACACACACACACACACACACACACACACACACACCCAGCAGCAGCAGCACAGACAGACAGAGAGACACACATACAAATACTAATGCAAACTTTAAGCTTCAACTACATATACACACAGGGACACGTTTTACATTTACATTAAAAATTGTTGTGACGTCGCTGCCAACGTTGACATTTTGCACTATTACAAACACGGCGTCAGCAGCAGCAGCAGCAGCAGCAACACCAACAACAACAACAACAGCAACAGCAATAATATCAACCACAACAAAACGACAACAACTTTAACACTAACAACAACAGCAACAACAACTGGCAACAAAACGGCAACGCGTCTCGCATTTTTTACAATTGTAAATTGAGTCATTTGATTGTTATTCTTGTTGTCGCTGTCACTGCTGTTGCTGTCGTTTGTTGCTGCTGTTGTTGCTGCTGTTGTTATGCACTTGACAACACACGTCAACAGCGACAGCCACAGGCGCAGCAACATCAACATCAACATTAACATTAACAGCAACACCAACACCAACAGCAACAGCAACAGCAACAGCAACAAAAACACTGACACTGAATGGCCATTCATCAACACTGGCAAAAGTTTGTTTTCTTTTTCTATTTTTTATTTGTATTTGTTTTATTTTCTTTTATTATTTTTTTTACATTTGTTTTGCTTCTTTTTATATGTATTTATTGTATGTTTTTTTGCATTTTTTTATACCTTTTTTTTACTGCCCATCACCGCCCACAACAGCACGCCCATCTGCCATGCTAAGCCCTCGCTGGTTATTGATACACTTTTTTTTGCCTATATTGTTGTTGTGCCTTTTGGCATGTGTTGCTGTTGTTTATATATATATATATATATATATATGTGTGTGTGTGTGTGTGTATCGCACTCACGTGCTGTTCTTTTTTTTAAATGCCGACGGTTCATTATTTTACTTATTTTTTTCCTATTCTTTTTTTTTGGGTTTTTCGATTAAAATGTGGCTGTTGCTTTTGTTGATTTGCCACAAAATTTCGAGCGCGCCAAAAAATGTGATTTTTATAAACAACTTTGTTGCTTAGTTGTTGTCGTTGTTGTCGTTGTTGTTGTTGTCGTTGTCGTGGTGCAAAACGTTTCGCGTTGCCAAGCAAAAAGTTTATTGGCTTTTTTTTCTCTGCTATTTATATATATATATATATATATATATGTTACGTTATATAGCTTGATAACCCCATGACATTGGGGGCCAGGGTAGGGCAACGGTAGGGTATAAGCATTTTCTGGCGCACAGGTGTGCAAATCAATACACACACACACACGGACAGACACCTGTTTATATACATATATATACATTATCATATTGGTCGCTTAATAAACAAATGCAAATCAATGAATGAATTGAACGAATGCCAAATTAACATGAATATAAAATGACTGAATGAATATGAAATTTAAATATTAAAAAAAAAACGAAAATCGTGAAAAGAAACAGCATAAAAAAAACATAATAAAAAAAAACATTATTTAATTTCATTTAAAATATTATCATAAAAAAAAATCACTTTACATCCGATTTGAATTTTATTTTTAAATTGTTACAAATAACAAAAGAATAAATAATAATTAGAATAATAATAAAAAATGAAGCATAAATTCAAATTAAAATAATTAAAATAATTTAAAATAAATAAAAAAAAATTGACAATTTGTTAGAAGAGCCTAAGGAAACTGTTAGAACAGCGCATTTCTTATAAGAAATAAATTCCAATTGGATGCTTAAGTGTAGCAAAATTTATAGTAAATTGAAATCAAAGCAACAAATCAAACTTTAATTTTGTTCAACTATTTTAATTAAATAAGCATAAATTATTTATTTATTTTTTTTATTATTATATTATATATGTTTTTATATACATTTAATTACATTTTAATCAATTTTGCTTAATTATTTCATTAACTTTTTATTGCAAAAAAAAGCACATTTCATGAACTCATAAATTAAAATATACAAAAAAAAAACAAAATAATAATGAATTACTTTCACAGAAATTTGCACATTAGTCAGCAAATGCGTCAATCTAATCACTTTTCGCATATATTATACACATATATATGTATGTATATGTATATGTATATTTTATATATATATATATATACTATATATATATTTAGAAATAAATGCAAATTGGCAAGAAGCGGCTTCATTGAACAGACAAGAGATGGCAACAACAAATATGATTCATAGACAGTTTATGAATATTGTTTACTTAACTTTGTTCCGAGAATTAACTATTTTTATTTTTATTATTATTTTTATATTTATTATTATGTGTTTTAATAAACTTTTCCACTGCGTCTATGCGCATAGATTTGCATAACTTAGAAGTCAAAAATAAATAAAAAAATAAAGAAAAATAACAACAAAAATAGCAAGAAAAAAAATAGCAAAAAAAAATCATAAAAAATTTTTACAAAAACTTTTTTCTTTTTTTTTTTTTGTTGCCAACTTGGTATTTCCGCTTGAAAGCAAGAAAAAAATTGTATTCAAAGTACAAGTAATGAGTATATTTTCCATTGATGAATCACACAGTGCTTGCAAAAAGTTGTGTGCCACTTATATATATATATATATATATAGATATGTATATACGTATATATAGTATATATATATATATAAATAGCAATTAACAATTTGATCTATAAGTTGTAGAAAAAAAATGTGAAGAAAAACTTTAAGGCTTTCCATAAACGGAAAGTCGAGCAAAAGTTGCATGCAATTTCCACTTGAATGCCAGAATCTCTTGCATTAAACGAGGCACAGAAACTAGTTTTTTGCACTCACTGTATAACAAAGATATATATATATATATATAAAGAAGTATTAAAAAGGAAAAAAATAAAAAAAAAAAAGACAACAACCAAGGCAAATACGCAGCACACAGAAAACATTAAAACGAGTCTGTATAATAATGGCTTCAATTTTGAACAGGCAGGCAACAAAGAGATTGTAATAAAAATAATAAAAGAAGTAAAAAAAAAAATAAAAAAAAATAATAATAAATGATATACATATACATACATATACTTTATATATATATATATATATATATAGGTATATATATATATATAAGTTTATATATATAAAACAAGTAGAGGAAATTTGTGTTGTTGTAACAGGTCGCAATTTGTATACTCTAACAAAATATAAAGCCATAAATTTATCAAATAGAATATTAGCAAAGAGTTTTATGGAAAAAGAACTTCGACAAGTAATTATAGCAAAGAAATTATAGCAACCAGCTGTACTATAAATACTAATGGTATAGCACATAATTTCGAGCAACTTATAGCTCAAGGAAGTATATTTAGATGCAACTTGCAGCTGGGAATGACAATTTTTTGGTTACTAAAAAGATTCAATAGATACACAGAGATATTAATTAGGTTTTGCTATAAATTAGATGCCATTTTGTATAAAGTTTTATGGTACAAACTGAGCAACTCAAGCGCAACTCGCAGCAGCAACATTATTGGGGAAAGTCAAGTTTAATATAATGTTAAAAAGGATCTAAAGCTAGACAGACATATTAATTAGATTTTACTATAAATTAGATGCCATTTTATTGAAAATTTTATAGCACACTGTGAGCAAATCACAAGAGCAACTATCAACAGCAACATAGCTGGAAGAGTCAAAAGTTAAGAGCAAATAGTAGCCAAAGATATTCAGCTATATACATATAGATAGATAGATGTATCATTAAGGTTTTGCTATAAATTATAGATTGTGTGTGTGTTTGTTTTTCGTTTTTTTATAGCAGTTACATTATGAAAGTGGTAGTTAAGTTGCCGCATATAATTGTCTCTAGAGAGATAGAGAATAACTACAAAAAATATGTATGGCAATTTGGACGACGTTCTTTGACGTGAATTTATGGCAATTTAAGACAAGTTTTTAATTATTTTCTGTGCTGTTGTTGTTGGTTGTTGTTGTCAGTTGTTGTTGGTTGTTGTCAGTTGTTGTTGTTTTTGCTAGTTGGTGTTGGTATTGCTGCTGTTGCTGCTTGGCATAATAATAATTTAAATATGGTTGCAAGCTGAAATGAAGTGGCACAAGGCATTAAATCATCGCGTGCAGCTAAAAGGATAACCAGCTAACAACAGCAACATACAACAACAACAGTTGCTCATATACATACATTGTATATATATATATATATATATATATGTAAATAATGAAAATCAAAAGAAAATAGTGCAATCAAATCATGTGAATATGACAACAAAATTGCACTTACAACATGCAATAAATGAGGCCAATTTCCAATTACAATTTTAATTATTTATGAGAAGTCGGTAGGAATATGCTAACTATATATACATATACATATATTTATAACTATATATAATATATATATATATATACATATGTATATCTATTATTAATAAGCATAAATATTAATTATATTAAGTAGCAGCAGAATAATAATAATTTTATATAAAGCTGACTAAAAGAAGCAATGTATAACAGCAACAACAACAACAACAGCAATTTGCTGTTGCTGCTGTAATATAATTATACGAGTCTTGTACTTCACTGCCGCTGCTGCTGCTGCTGCTGCTGCTGCTTCTTCATCTACAATGCAATTTGTATGCAAATGCAAGTACAATCGACAATTCACAGAGATACAGACACACACACACACAGAGCAATACATATATATATATACCAACTGAGAGTGCCATTAAAGCGAGTTCATGGCAGACTTTATCACAATATATACACACACACACTGATGCAGAATTGCAGATACAACAACAGCAGCAGCAGCAGCAGCAGCAGCAACAGCAACAGCAACAACAGATACATAAGCAATGTGATTAGCATAATGGTCTTCAAGCCGTAAATATGGCATTTTAGCATAATTGTTTATACTTTGCAGCTGCCTGCTAAATGAATGCAACGCCTTTTAGCAACAACAACAGCAGCAACAACAGCAACAACAGCAACAGCAACAGCAACAACAGCAATAGCAACAATAACTTGCAAGTCTTAACTAACAATTTCTATACAATTACAACAATGATTCTACACATTTATATATATATGTATGTATATGTATGTGTGTGTGTGCGTGTGTGTTAACTATGCATTAGTCTTAATATACATTTGTTGCATGGAATTTGCTTTATGCCACATTTGCCTGAATTCTAAACATAAATTTCTATTGCCTGAGCTTTCACATGCAATGCAGCTATATAGTTAAGCTTTTTGGCATATATAAAGCTTTTTGATAGTTAACTAATATATTCATTTATATATATGTATGTATATATATATTGGTGATGTGTGTGTGTGTGTGCTTTGTTTATTATGGCTGATAGGAAAACTGATTTGAAAATGTTTGTTGGCCTACAAGGAAAATCCCCAAATGAATTGTCGCTACGTTCTAGATGTGTTCAACTTTCCAAATGTTCCGTTCACTTGTTGTGTTTGTGTGTGTTGTTGTGTGTTGTTGTTGTTGTTTAAACTAAAGCTCAAATGTTTGCCAGTCAATCGCTTAATGTAACAATGTCTAACTGGCTGTGACGACGACTAACAGCAACAACACCAACAACAGCAACAACAATCTCATATAGTTTGCAATGTTTGCCTGTCTATGGCTGTCATGTTGTGAATTTGCCTAACCCCTTGCCCCCTAACTATGATGTACCTCTTTAACGCCTATCAATGTGTGTCTGTTAACCGTTGCACTCACTCCTTTGGACTGTAGCAGCAACCATTTTGGCATTGTTCGTGTTCATTTTGCAGTTTCCGCGCAGCAACTTTGTAATTAACTTTTGTCACGACGACAACAACTTTAGCAATGAGCATGAGGATGCGGAATGGCAAAAGAGAACGAAGAAGAGAGAAAGAGAGAGTATAGACTGTGTGTGTGTGTGTGTGTGTAGAGAGTTTATTAAGTCTAAAGAGGATTTGAAACTGTTGGGACACTTGATGCGGCTTCATTTCGTTGTTCATTAAATCAGCTTTAAATTGTGCAAATGTATAGACTTGCAGCACTTGCAGCACTTGCAGCACTTGCAACTCGATTCTTTATACATTTTTCATTTTTCTCTCCATTTCTCTTCTTTTTTTTTTTAATTTTATCATTTATTTATTTAACATGAAATGCTCGAGTTAATATTATATTATTTATTTATATTTTAATTAACAGTGCACACCAATTGATGCATAATTACTTTATTTATACCTCAATTAGTGGTGCATTAATTAACTACAATACACACACTCACACACACACACATGTCAAGGTTATATGTGTCTACTATCGCTGTCTCCCTCTCACTTATTCTATGCAATTTCATTTACGAATGCCTTTCCCATAGTAAGCAAACATTTTGCAGTCAGTTTTGCAATTGACAAATGACATGACATCAATTTAAAAATGCTACCCAACCCATACAAACATACACACAAACATACAAACACACACATATACAGTATATACACATACTTATAGGAAATTAAACTCTAACATAATATGCTGAGGGAGCAATACTTGCACAGTAGAAAACGTAGGGAAAGTAAAGAAGGCAACAGGCAAGAGGCAAGAGGCAACATTAAAGCTGCAATCACATGGCCCGAAAAAAACAAAAACTGGCAAAGGAATTTCGTTAACGATTCCGACATGCCAAAATTAATGGCAATAATTAAAACAACAATAATAACAACAGCAACAACAACAGCAACAGCAACAGAAAGTTGCTAACACTGCAATCGTTGGGGCTTCCCAGTCGCAAACCCAGGCCCAAGCTCAGTCACAAGCCCAAACCCAATCCCAGGCTTAGTCCCAGTCCCAGCCAAAGACAACATGCAAGAAATGTTGTAAATATGCTGCAACAACGACTTATATATACCCTATAGGCAGGACCTTAAGCTGCAAGTTATCCTTTATCAAAAATTGCAAGCAAATTGTTGTACATAGCATGCAACTAGCTTGATGTACAGTACATCAAGCACAAAGTGTTTACATCATATATTGATAAGTTTATATACTTATGATATATAGAATATGATCATAAATAGCTTCTATATACACTATATATAGCTGATTTATGTAGTAGAACTTGCATTGAAGTTCAATCAATTTTTACTCTATAACCAACAGATCATCAATCAATTTGTTGATTGAACATGCTTTTCGCTTGAAATCAAATTTTGACAATTGTATGATTCACTTGATTTGTGAATGTATTCAATGATGCTATTATGCATAACAGTTACTATATACATCAGATTACAAGTACATCAATCATGCTGCTGATTGATAGCAAATTTCATAGACTTTATAGCTGATCGTAGAGCTCATATCATATGCTATAAATATTAGTTTACACTCCTCAAATGTGGCATACAACTACTGCAATTCATTTGCTTACAACAAAATGATGTACTGATGCAATGATGTATTGATGTACTGAGCACTTATACTATTTTTTCTATACTCTATCATTCACATGAAATCAAATCAAAATTGTTGCAAAAAAAGTTTATCATAGATTAAGCTTTCCATTCAAATGTTTTACATTTCCCACAATGCATTCATACATTCACCATTTTCATTCATATGCATATTCACATGCAAACATTTTACATTCATTTCACATTCAGTTTGAGTGTGTTAAATAATTGTGAAAAACAATTTCATTTCCGTTTAACAAACTGCCAAAAGGTAAACATCAATCAAAAACAATATTAATTATTGTGTTTCAATCATGTTTGTTTGTTTGTTGCTTTGTTTGTTTGTCTCTCTGTCTGTCTGTTTGTCTGTCTGTCTGTTTGTCTGTCTGTCTGTTTGTCTGTTTGTCTGTCTGTCTGTTTGTCTGTCTGTCTATATGTTTGCACGTGTCAATGTTATGCATGTTCGTTAAGACAACATTTAAATTGATTTCAATTTGAATTTGATGTTGGACATCGATTCTGATTTTGAATTTGAATTATGAAGTGCGTGTATACCCCATTTATAATAGACAGGTAAAGGTGGTATTGACAGCTGTGGCCAGTTGTTGTTGCTTTTGTAGTTGCTGTTGTTGCTGTTGTTGTTTCAGTTGCAGGCGGAAACTAGTTTCCAGCTGAGCAAAATGCACAAAAATAAAAGCAACATTTGCAAATTATGTAACATTCAATCTCCTAGAGGATGTTGTTATTTTTTTTTTTTTCTCTCTCCAAATTATTGTAGGTGGAGGTAAATTTATGCTCTCTCTCCCACAAAGTTGCGGCATTAATGCGATGAAATGCATTTTACCAGAATTGTAAAAAGCGCAGCAAAATTGCAAATATTTGCACTATTGATTACCAGCCGCATTATAATTTACTGCCCAGCCAGTGCCTTTTGCAGCAATATTATCCCTATATATATATATATATGTATATATATGCATATATATGCATATATATGTATGTGTGTGTGTGTGGTTGTATATACAGCTGCCTGCTGGCTATATGAAAAGCACTCGTAACGCAGTCAGCAAATATTTTCATAGCTGCTGCTGCTGTTGATTCCTTCTGCTGCTGCTGCCTCTTTTCAATTTAATTTATCGCAAATATTCAATCAAAATAATGATGTGAGTGAGTAACGGAAATGGCACTGACGTTGATTTGGGTAACGGTTGCTTGCTTAAATGAAAGGATAACGCAATGCCATTGCTGCTGCTGCTGCTGTTGCTGTTGCTGATGTTATTTTAACTGCCTGCAACATGGCAGAGTAACTAAATAAAATATGCCACAATAATACCCTATAATAATACATACACAAAGCATAATTTATGCAAGCATTCGTTTACTTATTCATTCATTCATTCACTCATTCATTCATTCATTCACTCACATTCAATTAAAAGCATATAATGTTAACAATTTTGAGTAATTTCTTTAACAACTTTGCATGCAATTTGCATTAAGGTGTTAAATGCCACGCCTTAGCTATTCATATTTAAAATATTCAATCATTGCAATATATATATATATATATATATATACATCTATAGCTATATATATATATATATATAATAATGATGTACCAGTATATACCCTGTATTACAGAAATTTATATAAAATTTTTGCTTTAGCCTGCAAAATGATTGAAGCAAATTGAATTAGTAGTAGTTGTAGCTAGCCTCCACTCGAATACACACACATACACATATATATATATATATAATTTGACTGCACAGCTTTAGCATTAGCTATAGCTTTAGCAGGAAGCAGCAAGGACTCTGCCAGGACATAACCAGCACGAGCGCTGTTTAAGAATGCAAGACAGCGCAGCGAGCGTTGCCAACGAACAAACGAACAATTGCAGCCTAATTGAAAGCTAAATTGAATAAAGCACACACACATACATACACACACACACACACATACACACACACACACATACACACACATACATACACATAGACACAGAGTAAAGTCGACACATGCCAACAGCAAGCAAAGTAGAGCAGACGAGAAATATAAAAGGAAAATGTTGCCTGATCAACACAGCGCACACTCGACACGTACAATTACAAGCACACCCACACACACACACATATATATATATATATATGTGTGCCTCTATAGCACAAGATAACCAAGCATTCAACCAACCAACCAACCAACCAACTAGTCAGCCAACCAACCAACCAACCAACCAACCAACCAACCAACCAACCAACCAACCAACCAACTAACCAACCAACAGTACTATACAGTGTCCATCTGCAAGGAAGAAAACTTTTAAAGAGAACTGTAGCCAAAAGGCCTCACACTGCCTGCAGTATAATAACGTACGAGTAGCAAAAGCATTTTGTGCAAACGTGGCCAAGCCAATGGACCAGACGTAAGGGCCGTGTCAACCCAAGAGTCTATGCATAGTGGGTTGAAGGGAAAATACTGTTGGGATAGGGGATGCTGGGTAAGGGGTAACTGACTCTAAGGATGCTCGAGGCAAACCAGGTTGTGGGTGAGAAAATTGTGGAAAATGCAAAATTAGCATGAATACGAAATACAAGTTAAATATTTGAGCTTGACGTTAGACCAAAAAAAAAAAAAAAAAAAAGAAAAGGAGCAGCAATATACAGGACGAATTTCAGTTGCAGTCTGTCTGCCTTACTTTCTGTCTATCTGTCTGTCTGTCTGCCTGTCTGCCTGTCTATCTCTCTGCCTGCTTACCCTACTGTCTGTCTATCTGTCTATCTGTCCATCTGTCTGCCTTGGCTGTCTGTCTATCTGCTTGTCGTATGTATAGAAATTGCATATGCCATTAAAGCAAATCGGAACGTGTGCAATTCTATATGGTTAGCTTACAGTTTTGCTGTTGCAGCAATTATCTGCATGTGTTAATCCAAAAAGAATTAAAATTTCTTTGCCTATTATACTTGTATTATGGCATTACCAATACAATGGCACACCCACAGCTACAGCCTCTGAAACTTGCATATATCAAAGACTATTTGTATACATTTTGAAAGTCAAAAGAAAAACACTGCAAGTTATGGCTGCAATTTAACAGTAACAACGCTCAATTGCACTTAATGCAAGCTATAGGTGTTATCCTTTAGCATCCTTTGTATAGCTCAAATTTTCTCTAACTGTTTTCCTTTAGGTACCTTGCCATTAACAGTTATAGTACATTTGATTGGTTCAAGTTGCATGTAAGCTATAGCTGTAATCTAGCAAGCAATTGTTAACAGTTGCCACAAATAGTTAGTTGCCAGTTAAAAAGTGAAGCATATTTTAGCTACACTGTATGCTATATATATAGGCTAAATAGTAGTCTTATAGCAAACTGCCTAATATAATTTATAGTTATATATATTGTAGGATATATAGCGACTTATAGGAAGCATTAGTTGCACACAATTATTGCACACATCAATATTACATATAAAAACTGCTTTTATTTGAGAAAACACAAAAAGTAAAGTCATTTATATTGAGTTCTTACTGTAAACTACACTTTCTATATGCCAATTATGTATGTTAAGTGTGCATAGCAGCCAGCTTATTACAGCTCGCTTGCATTATTTTTGTAGGTTCTCAAATATATATAAACTTATACGCTGTGCAATAAATTCTTGCTTGGAAGCATAAATTTCTTAACATATACTTTATATCGATTGGTAGTTGAGTATATGTTCAGGGTGTTTACTGTACAGACAACACACTTATATGATAAATATTTATTGTATTTGAATTTCTTTTTACTTTATTTTCATATATTTTTTTTGTATTTTCCTTTTTAGTTTTGTTTGATTTTTCTCAGACTTTCTTGCTATTTTCTTTTGCTGCTGCTACTGCTTCTTCTACTTCTTCTTATATATATATATATATATATATATATGTATATATATATACATTTTTTTTATATTATTTATTTGCTGTTCCTCTTTTATGTTGCCCCTCAACTTATCAGCAGCAACTTTGACGTTGGGGACATGTAAATAATTTATATGACTTTAGCCTGTTATGTGTGTAATTTATGACAGCACACACACACACACACACACATACAGCTGTGAGTTTGAGGTGCTATTATTACATGCTGTCCTCGCTCTTATCAAAGCTCGAAGCACGAAAGAGACAGAGAGAGAGACTGAGAGATAGCCGAGCCTGTTATTACCTGCTCGTTACAGAAAAGGAAATGCTTAAGATATTTATTGTAGCAGCAGAGGAAAATGTTAATAAGGATCATAAAGTTAAGGCACACACACACACACACATATAAATATAAAGCATATATAATATATATATATATATAAATATATATATTAAAAGCAGTAAAAAAAGGCAGGAAGAAAACAGGCTTCGCTCAAGTCAGCTAATGATTTGGTTTAGGAATATATATCTATATGTAAATATATGTTAAATATATATATACTGCTATCAGTTACATACATTTTCATTGAACCATAAGCACCCTTTTTTGCCTCTCGGCCAAGAGGGTAAAGGAACTCAAAAACCAAGCCTTAAAGAGCCATGCTTAAGCTCAATTCAAGCTTAGACTTAACCTCAAAAAAGCGAAATATTAACAGCTAATTATATATGATATATAAGATATATCATATATATATATATGTACATCTATTATATGTAACATATATGTGTGCTATATATATACCATATATATATTTATATACCATATATATACCATATATATGGGCTTCATTGAGACACCTTTTGGGCTTATAAATTCAGCATTTTAACACCCTACCGATATGGCATATAATTACAACGGTATAGATAATCCATATGTACACATATATATAGTATATTTATTATGTATGTGTATGCATATATGAATATGTTTAATATTGTATGCATATCTATAAGCTATTAGGCTGCTCAGTCGTAGGCAGTGTAGCGCAACGGCTGCGTCGCTCAAGCCGAACTAAAAAATGCTTTACTTTTTTTTTCCTTTTTTTCTTCTTTCTTTTTTTTTGGTTTTTTTCTTATTTTATGAGCGTTTTTTTTCCTTCTTACTTATCAGTACATATGAGTTTAATTCAATGTAAATAATAGTGTATTTACACACACACACATACACATACACACAGAGAAAAACAGACACACACATACACAGACACAGACATATGCACAACTAATTGGTATTTACACAGAGCGCAATTTTCTTCTTTCAACGCATTTTAAGTAAACTGAAACAGCAAACAGAAAGAGACAGCAAAGCACATACAGAGAGAGAAAGAGAGAGAGAGAGCGTAAGAGCGTAAGAGCGTGAGCGAAACTAAAGCAGGAGATTGACTTTTGCGTTGGGTTCATGGCAAAAGGCAAAAGGAGATTGTCAGTGTCTTTGTGGCCGAAGGCCAATGTATTTAGTACATTGTATGTTTAGCGCTGTACGTTGCACGTTGCACGTTGCAATGAGATAGATAAGAGGCCACTAATCTATCTGTTTCTATCTACAATTTTGCTTCTTTACTTAACATTTTGTTGACTTTAAGTAAAAAAGTAAAATAAATAAATAAATAAATATATAGGAAAAAAAAAAATAAATAAGAACGATGTACTCGACTATGAGAATCCCCTTTGCCAACTTAAATAGACATAGACGTACGAAAATAAAGAATCTAGATTCCAAATTTGATTGATCTAGCTCTTAAAATCTCTGAGAAACCGGCGCTAATACTGACATATATGGCTAAATCAAAAAAGCTAGTCGTTCTGATCAAGAACATATATACTTTATGGGATCTCAGATAACTATTTATATATGTTATATAATGTTCGATTTTGCGCATTTCCATTAATTCCCTTTCCACCTTTCTTTAAAAGGCAAAGGGGCTAAAGATACTCATTGACCAAGTAGATATAAAAAAAAAACAAAAAATAAATACTAAAGGAAATTGAAAAAATAAAAAACATAAAAAGAATTACAAAATGAAAGATAGAGAAATGAAGAAGAGCCAGATTATAAAAAAAAGAAGCGGCAGAAGAAACTTAAGTAAAGCCGCTGCGTTGCAAACAAGCGACGATCATAAACATTTAATTAACTTTTATGAACAGTGTAAATAGTGGGAAAATGCATTAAACAACACCTCGAAAACAACTCTAAAAAAAAGAAGAAGAAAATAGGAAAAAAATATAAAAAATAGAGAGAAAAGTAAATGCCGCAGATTGTATACTCTTACCTAAAGCAGCAGCTGTAAGTTGAATTTTTATAATAAAATGTAGAGCTTAAAATAGATTTTAAAACGGATTATAATATATATAGATATATATATAAAGAATATAAAAATATGTATATATATTATAAATCATATTTAATATATATAAAGCTTATATCAAAAAGTAGCAACTCTTTAACTACTAACAATCAGTTGCTAAAGGACTTACAATTATACAGGATAATGAGAGACTAATTAACTAATTAGTATAAGTGCTGAGAGTCAGTGCATAATTTAGTTGCTGCCACATGTTATCAGCATATTTAGTTACATTTGCATTTGCAACATAAATGTCTAACAGGACACGCTGTTATCCTTTTGCATATCAAATTTTGTTGCTGCTCTTAGACAGACGTTGAAGGATGCGCTGCTGTTGCTGCTGCTGTTGCTCTTAATGCTATACATCCTTTGGTTAATTTTAGTTTAAATATAGAGAGTGTAAGGCTAGTCCTTAGCTGGTCGAGTAATTTAGGAGTAGGTTTTAGCTTTGAAATATGAACCAAAATGCACAGAAAGCAAAGTCATGGCACAAGGATTAAGGCAAGTAATTGCTCGATGTAGCTAGGTATAAGCCTGAACTTAATTGGGGTGTAAATCAAAGTAACATAAAACCGCTATAACAGAGGGTGTTATAACAAAAAGATAGGAGAAATATTGGAAAGAAAATAAGGAGAAAAATTAAGTATGCAAGATGCACTAATAATAGTACTATAATGAGCAACACATAATATATATGCTTGGAGAAGCAGAACAAAATGTAACTTAAGCAGTTTATAAACTACAATTAGGAGTATTATTAGGAGTTCATGCAGAACAGCAAACTAAACGAGTGCAAAAGTGTAAATTTAGAACTAAAACAATAGAAATAATCAAGCAAAGGGAGATAGTATAGCCTTTAGCAGTACTATAAATTACACTGTGGCGTATCATAAGGAGTCCTTTCATTTTATATAATGAAAGTGAAGCTTAAAATTTGCAAAGATATGAGGATTATTATGGCTGTGGATAAAAATGAATACATAGAATTAGAATATTATATATAGATATAAAACAAAAAGCAAATTTAGGAGTAATTTTACTTAGTAAAATACAGGGAAACCTTAGGAGTAATTAACGGCTTCTGATTGAACAAGAAGTGTTAATCGTGCAAGATTTAAATTGAATTCTTGACTGAAAATGCACAAAAATTAAAAGCAATTGTTTTTGAACTAACTTTGGGATAAAACAAAGTTTCGGTTAGAGTAATAGTAATGCTAACTTTAGGAGTATTTAGGAGTAAGAGCCATATTATGAAAAGTATTATAAAGAGTATAATAGGCAGTTGTACAAGTATTTAAATTGCTGCTCTTAATAGTATATTTCAGATATATAATTAGGACTATTTTTCAAAATCTGTTAGGGTATTAAAGAATATTGTTAGTGTGTATACATTTTTTACACATTTATAATAGCCTTACGACATGTATTTACTTTACTATTGCCTGTTGTCATTGTTTGCTATGGCCTAAGCAAACACTATGAACAATGTGCGAAACCTTAATTAAAGCCATATATATGTATATATATGTCTGTGTATATGTATATGTATGTGTGTGTATATATGTATGTGTATGTTTATAAATGTATTCATGTATATCATGTGCACACAATGAATATTATCAAAAGAAAATCTCAACACAAATAATTGGCAATTTTGTCAATTTTAAATTGCGTGCAAATTTATTTAAAGAAAAAACCCAAAAAAAAAAAACAAAATTGAAGACATTTTTTGACACCTGAGTCTGTGCTGAGGGAGTTGGAAAGAGACAGTAACAGTGACAGAGACGGAGATAGTGTTTGCATTGCAAATTATTGTTAGAAAGCATTTCATACCTTAACCTAACCTCAGTTAGCTACCATCCTACCCTAACCATGCTACGCCCCCCTTTTTACCCATATTGTAAATGGCTAAAACCTTGTTTGCTTAAGTTATTTGGTTGCTTTGTCGCCAGCTGGTGTTCACAGAGAGCTGAAGAGGCATTTGAATTCCAATTGGTCTGCTCCTTGTTGTTGCCATTTTTGTACGTATATATTTCCATTGCATTATGCTGGCCAAGTCGACACACTCACACTAACTCACACACACATACACACATTTACCATACTGACTGAGTTTGGCAAATATTTTAGAAATGTGCAATATATAAATCATATTTTTGTAGCCAATTTGCACAAACGATTTGGTTTGTTGTCCCAATGCAAATTGTTTTGCATTTGCAAAATTTATATTTATTTATTTTTGTGCTTTTTCTTTCTCTCTCTCTCTCTCTCTCTCTCTCTCTCTCTCTGTCTCTTTGCCCTGCTCTGAAAATTCTAGAATTTATATTTCAAAATAAGTAAACATAAACTAATTAAACAGTTACTATATAAACCCAAGGTATACGCAAAAGAATTTAACACATTTTTACTTTAAAGTCAGATTTACATTAGATTTGAATAACAAATGCAGCTGATTATACAGTTATAGCACATGCCATCCATATACATATATATAGTAGATAGTATTTAGCATATATATATCACATATATATATATATATATAACCGATAATTATGTTTTATTAAGTTTACTTAACAACAACTGTGACAATCATTTGGTATTTTCCAACTTCAATTAGCATTGCTAATCAGTTCAAAGTATTTAGCAAAAGTATATATACAGATATACGTATGCCATAAGTTCTACAAATAATATATAAATAAGTACAGTTACTTATAGGAAAAGATAGTAAAAAGAAAAAAAAAATCAACTCAAATTTACGTGCCACTTTTATTGCTTACAAAAATTACCGAAATTAAGGCAAAGATTTACAATTTGTATGCTTAAAATTTATTTATATATATAGAGTATATATATAACATAAGTATATAAAAGTATTATGTACTCTACATAGTATAACAATTAAATATAAAATCAAGTTATGCATATCATATCTTATAACTGTTAGTTTTAGTCACCTAAAGTTTATGTTAAAAGTTAAACAATTTGTTGCCCGCTTTGTGTGTTTGAACTTTAACATGCCTCTGTTATGGCTCTGTAGTGCCTCTGTTATTCCACTGTTATGGCTCTGTTATGCCTCTGTTATGGCTCTGTTATACCTATATATAACTTGATCATAACTATAGCAAATATAGTGTATTTTAGTTATTATTTGAAACAATTTCCATAGCTGCTGCTGCTGTTGTTGCAGTTTATTAACAGTTTTATCAGATTGTACAGTTAGACACAAATGTTATAGTATAAATTGTAGCGATACATTATATGACATTAATAGCAAATCAAAAGCTATCAAAATTTTGACTTTTAAATGGTATTTAATAATAGCAACAGATACTAGCAAACTGTTGCGATTGCAATGCAGATTGCAATTGCAAGAGCAACTGCTGCTGCTGCTGCTGCTGCTATTTAGTGTGTCACATAATTCATAAAAAAGTTATAATACTCTATGTTTTTATATCTTTTATTTAGGAGGGGGAGGGGGTATATTGCAAATGGTTTTTAATAAAATACAATGCTAACATAGGCAAACGACAAAAATCTTTTATAAACATAAATTTTCAAAGCCTTTAATGGTGCGCGCAACATATTTTCAGAGCAAGCAGCAACAACAATGCATAGCATAACAGCAGCTGTTGTTGTAGTTGCTGCTGTTGCTGTTGTTGCTGCATTTTTGCCATGCTCGTTTTTTTGTTGTTTTTTTTTTTTCTTTCCTTCTTATGTATTTGACTGCACAAATAAATTGCACATAAATCGCTGGCCACATAAATTTTACATGTTGCCGGCGTGCAGACTCAAAAACAAGTCGAAATTATGTGTTCGTTGCAAGCATAAATTATCCAAGGAACAGCAAGGGGCAAGCAATGCTATGAATGTGGCAAGGCATTTTCAGCTAAAGCAGAACACTATGAGGGGAGGGGGGAATCAAGTATATAAAAAGATGCTATAGAGAAAAAGTGGCAATTAAAATATTTGCGCGTCTAACAAATTTTCTTAATTAAAAACAAAAACAATAACAAAAAGTGAAACAAAAACAAAAACAAATACAAAAACAAAAAGAGAAACAACAACAAAAGCAAAAAGAGAACAAAATTATCCAACTAATTGCCGCAGAACGCGCAGAAGTAGAACAGCTACGGGGCAATATGCAATTAGCTTTTAAAAGTGCATTACCGAAAGGCAAATAGCAACAGCAGCAGCAGCGGCAGCAAACAATAGCAATAGCAGCAACAGTTGCTGTCGTGAAGGTCATAATAGAGACACCCACAATAAAAGTAACAGCAACAGTAACAACAGCAACAGCAACAGCAACAGCAACAACATCGACGAGTGCCATAAATTAATTGCATATAATTTAAATGACAACAACAACAGCAGCAACAACTCTAAATTGCCCCATAATTTATGCATTTACCAATTATATATATATATATTTATATATTTAAATATATATATAGCCAACTATACAGTCATATGTATATATAGTATATATAGTACCATATCTATATATTTAACAAACAATTTATTAATAATTTTCCCTGTTTTGTTTTCCTCTTATTTTTTAGTCACGCGCCCGCAAAAGCTCGACCAAAGCAAATAAACTGAATATTGGCGCTGTTGGGATAGCCGCCGCATCAGCAACATCGCCACGTTTAAGTCCAGTGCCAGCAGCAACATTGTTGCCGCAGCAATCGCCAAATACGACAACAGCAACGGTTGCAGCAGCGGGTGGTACATTGCAGCAGCAGCAGCAGTATCAACAGCATCAACAGCAGCAGCAACATTTGCAACAGCAATTGCTATCACATCAGCAGCAACAACAGCAGCAAGTGCAACAACAACAACAACAACAACAACAACAGCAGCAGCAGCATTATCATCAGCAGCAAACGCAACAACATTTTCCACAACAACAGCAACACTTGCAGCCGCAACAACATCAACAACAACAGCAACAGCAGCAGCAGCAGCACGCACAACAGCAGCAGCAGCAGCAACAACAGCAACATCAGGCACAACAACATTTGCATCAGCAACAGCATCAAATTACCGCACAAATACAAACCATGAAGGATCAACCGCAACAACCAATGGTAAGTGCCAGCAACATACAACAGCATCAATAGCAGCTACAAATGCAACAAATAGCAGCAGTAACCATTGACCTTCAGCAATGTTTTACTAATCAATCAGTTTATATAAATATATACATATATATCTATATATTCATATGCAATTAAAATCATAAATTAAAACACTCAACGCGCATTTATTTTGACAAACGACAACGTTGCGTATACGTAATACGCCATACGCCACACGCCACCCAATCACCAGCTGCAGTTGAACATGGACAACTGGACAGACGTAAAGACAAAACATACAACTGGCTCAACCACAAACTCACACACACACACACACACACACACACACAGGCACATACACATTTCATTCATAAACAATTTTTCGACTTTTATCAATGATTGCTAAATGTTTTCAAAATAAAACGCAACAACAACAACAGCAGCTGCTGCTGTCAACAACAGCAGCCAGGTGCACACAACTACACGCATACACAAATATATATATATATATATATATATATATATATATATATATATATATATATAAAAGGCTGTATAAAGCATAGTCCATACGTTGAAACCCAACCGAAAAATGAAGTGAAAACAAAAGCGACCCAACCCAACATTCAAATGGCGAGACCATACAAACTGAATGCTAATATACATATATATACCCTATAAAAAATATATATATAAAAAATACATATAAATAAAAAATACATATATATATATATATATATATATATATATATATAGAAAGAGAGAGTATCAATTCATTATGCCAAATCAAATCAAACTTAAATTTTGTTTCAAAATCCAAAATATTTTTGCAGCTATATTTTGTCCTAGTTAGTATATATCTTAAGACAAAATTTTATAGGGTATTTTATAGTCATATATTTGCTGTTAGTATATGAAAATTTTTACTTTGTTTACATATAAAATTTTATTTTATTTCATTTTATTTTATTGCGCTTCTGTCGCCGTCAATTGTCATTGTTATTTATTGTGCGCCTTCCATTTGCCTGAGTGTGCGTGTGTGTGTGTGGGTGTGTTTTTGTGTGTATTTGTTAGTGTGTTAAGTGTTATTTTTTCCGTGCTTGTATATTAAAAAAATTCAATTTCACTTTCATAATTTTTATGCTCGTCAAAATGTAAATGAAAACAACGCGTGGCCAGTTCAGGTCCACTCCTTTCTCTCCCTCTCTCCTTCTCTCCTCTCTCTCTCTCTCTCTCTCTCTCTCTCCCTTTCCCTCTCTCTCTCTCTCTCTCTCTCTCTAACTTATTTACTCATTCTTTCTATCGAGCTCTTTGTGTAAACCTTCACGTAGGTCAAAAAAGAAGAAAAAAATTTGTGGCAGATTTTTAGGCGCTTTTATTGCAATTTAACATGAAGCTGCAATAGAAATAGTTGAAATTTTGCTCTCTCTCTCTCTCTTTCTGTGTCGCACTTTTTGGGAGATAAAAAGAGTTGTTTAAAGCAACAGCAGCAACAGTTGCCGTTGCTGAGTAATTGAGGAATTGCTAAAAGCCTGTTACCAACAGGAAGAAACTAATCAAGGCTCATATCCTGTGGAGCAACACGGTTGAATCTTTAAAAGAAACGAAGTAGAGGCTCAGATAGAGCAAAGAATATTTTTAGTGTAGTTTAAAGAGTTATCTGTTAGTTAAGATATTTAACTGTTAGTTAATGCTGAGTTTGTTTTTCTCTTTTGCTATATTGCAGGCACCAATGGCCTTCTATCCGACATGGCAGGCGGATCCATCGCAGGGCTGGCAGAACCAGTTCATACAGCAAATACCACAGAATACTCCAGCCATCACATCGCTCAACTCGTTGGATTTCCAGACACAGTCTTATGCGTATCCATCAAATGGTTACGTGCAGACAGGACTTGGCTTTGATCCCAACTATGGACGCTCTCCATATGGTGCACCAGTGCAGCGTTATGATTTCCAGAGTCAACAGCTATCCAGTGCGCCCATTAATCAGGTGGGTTTGCAGAGTGTTGCCGCTGGTTTTGCGCCAGGTGTTGGTGGTGTTAGCTATGCTGGTCAGGTATCAACAGCACCAGCGCCGCCAACTGTTGGCCTACAGCAGCAACAGCAACAGCAGCAGCAGCATCTTGGTGCTGATCTGAATAAGAGCATGTCGGGAAACGACACGCCTGGATATCCGCGGGTGAGCAGCGTGCCGCCGCGCTCACTCAACTGTAACGGGTATCCAGGCGACTACAGCGGTTCTCAGCAACAACAACAGCAGCAGCAGCAACAACAATCACAGCAACAGCATACAACAACAGCAGCAGCTAGCGCTGCTGCCACACCAACAGCTGTGCCCGTAGCCAGTGGACCAGCCATTGCTGTGGTAGCACAGCCAGCAAGTTCACCCATGCAACCCCAACCTGTGCCCCAATCACCCACGCGCAGTCTTATACAACAGCAGCAACAGCAACAGCAGCAGCAACAACAGCAGCAGCAGCAGCATCAACCACGCCTTGTATCCCAATCTCCTAGCCATGTGCCACCATCACCAAATGGCAATGGCTTGCAGCCGTATGGCAGCAGCGTGCCACAACAGCAAACGCATCCACATCTGGCCTCACCACCAATGCAGGATTGGAACTGGAGTAATCCACAACAGCAGCAGCAGCAACAGCCGCCGCCAACACAGCAGCAACAGCTGTCGAATGATGTTTATCCGGGGCAGGTGCAGGGTGAACGTTTGCATCTAAATACACGCATTAAATCAATGATAATGCGCAAGAGTGATCCGAAGGATGCACCGCCCGATATACAGCTTCAAGGACAGGCAACGGCGCCAAGTGTTGCGCAACAACAACAGCAGCAGCAGCAGCAGCAGCAACAACAGCAGCAGCAGCAACAGACCGGTCATTTTTTATCGTATAGCCACCATCTCCGCCCCGAGACGGCGCTGAGCGCCAACGGTTCGAGCAGCGTTGCACCACCACTGGGCGTTGCCGAGCCCATCGGAGGTGGTGGCGATCAAATATGGAAGCCGCATCATGCTAACTCATTCAAGAAGCCAAGCGTGAGCAGCGGCTATGCCGGTACAGACCATCAATTGCAGCTGCAATTGCAGCAACATCAGCCAGGACAACATACAACCATTAGCCATGCGGAGTTGCCACCGCAGCCCCCAATGCCCATACAGCCACCAGTGCAGCCACAGCCCAAAAAGTCAAGAAGTCGCAGTAAGGCGAGTCGTGCCGCTGCTGCTGCCGCCGAGGCAGCTGCCGCCGAAATTGAAAGAGATCGCAATGCCAATGATCCAGGCGGCGGACCACTCAAAGCATTGGGCGCACACTATCCACCACCACCTGGCAGCACACAGGACTATCATGGGCAATATATTAAGACAGAGCCGGGTCTATTGCCACCACCACCTGGCTCACAGCCCAATAAAATGGAGGGCTATGAGCGTAACTATCAGAATTTTATACAATATGCGGACTTCTGCCAGAACGATGGACAGGGTCAGCCTGTGCAGCAGCAGGACTATGCTAGCTATCATCACAATTCGGCCTATTATGGTGCCAGCGCAGGCAGCTTCCAGCAGAACTTCCAGCAGAGCTTTGTGCCCGGCTATCAGGCAGCAGCTGCCTATGGAAGTCGCGCCAAGCCGCCAACGAATGCCGTGCATCATAGTGCTCATGGACATGGGCATGCACATGGGCATGCACATGGGCATGGCAATAGCATGCTGGAGCTGGATCGCAAGCCAGATACCAATAGCATAATCCCACTGCCCACCAATTATGAGAAGGATATACCAGCACATGCGTATCCCATACCAGCGCATCGTTATGCGTTGGGACATGGAGCACCGCCGCCACCGCATCTCAGTCATCATGGCATGCTGGAGCCAAAGTTAGAGGATATGGGTATGCTGGGGCATGGACATGGTCATGGTCATGGACATGGCTATGCTTATTTGGGTGAGGGTAAGCCATTAACCAATGGTTTCTCCTGTTGCCGTCAAGGCGGCACACGACCACCCACAGCGGAACATTTAAAGGATGGCACATGTCTGGGTCTGGGCATACAGCCCAAAGAGGAGCTGCTGGATGAGGATGAAATGACCGAAGCACATAATGGTGTCAAGTCCAAAGCAAAGAAACAAAAACCGGACGAAATACCCGAAATCATTGTTAAACATGAGAAGATTAATCCCTTATTCGATACAACGGATCGTCTCGAAAAGGGAAACAAAACAGAGATACCGGAATGTGAGTGCTTCCAATCTGATAAGAATCCTCCTGAACCTGGCACATACTATACACATCTGGGTAAGTGATTAACCAGCCTTTAGCCGAAAGTGTATATAGCTAATCCTATATCAAATCATAGGCACTGCATCCACTTTAATGGAGCTGCGTAGGGAATTCGAGGAGCGTTGCCAATTGACGGGTCGCCAGTTGCGCATTGAGAAGATCGTTTATACGGGCAAGGAGGGTAAGACCACACAGGGTTGCCCCGTAGCCAAATGGGTTATACGACGTGCTGATCCCGAGGAGAAGATACTAGTTGTGGTTAAAAAGCGGCCAGGTCACAGGTTAGTGGAGACACAAACCCCGAAAGGTGGGAAAGTGCACAAACTTATTTTATAATATTATTATTTAGATGCATTGCTGCTTATATTGTGGTCTGCATGGTGGCCTGGGATGGCATGCCACGCCTAGAGGCGGACAATGCCTATAAGAATTTGATACCGAAGCTCAATAAGTACGGTTTACCCACGACGCGTCGTTGTGCCACCAATGAGAATCGCACCTGTGCCTGCCAAGGTAAGTGCTCAATTGAATACCAAGTAAAGAAGCAATCCTTATATTGTATATATATATGTATATGTATAGGTTTGGATCCAGAGACATCGGGTGCTTCATATAGCTTTGGCTGCAGTTGGTCAATGTACTACAATGGCTGCAAATATGCACGCTCCAAGACGGTGCGCAAGTTTAGGCTGTCGGTGAAGAGCGAGGAGGCAGCGATCGAAGATCATATGAATTTGATAGCAACACTATTGGCACCGGTCTTTAAACAGGTTTGCCCACGCTCCTATGACAATCAGACTAAGTACGAGCAGGAGGCATCCGATTGCCGTTTGGGTTTGGAGCCTGGTAAACCGTTTTCGGGTGTTACCGCTTGCCTGGACTTTTGTGCACATTCTCATCGGGATTTGCATAATATGCAGGATGGTTGTACGGTTCATGTGGCACTATTGAAGCCAAACAATCGCGATAGCCGTCTGCCCGATGATGAGCAGTTCCATGTCCTGCCACTCTATACCATGGATGGTACGGATGAATTTGAGAGTGTCGAAGGACAACGCGATAAGCATCGCACCGGCGCTGTGCAAATGCTGGACAAGTGAGTGTAGTGTTGAGTTTTGAGCTACCCGTTGCAGCTCGGTTAATCCGGAATTAATAATGCTAATAATGAATATATATATTTTCTTTTCTTTTTCTCTTCCTCTTTGTCTTTCGTTTTCCTAACTTACTTCTTTCCCGCATAGATTCCCCTGCGAAGTACGTGTACGTTCCACACCGTTAATACCCTGCCGGCGGCATGGCAAGAAGCGTAAAGAGGACGAATCAGCCACGCCCGATGGTGAACAGGATGCAGTTGGTGATGGCAGCAGTCAAAGCTCCAGCAATGGCGCACAATCTCAGACACAGCAAACACAATCCCAACAGAGCAGTCCACCAGCAGCACTCACAGCAGCAGCTGCTGCTGTGCACATCAAGAAGGAGAACGGTGCCAGCAATGGCGGCAACACGGCTGGTGGCAATGTTGTTGGTGCCACCAACAAATCAAAATCCAAATCAAAGTCAAATAACTCCAGCGCATCAACGCCAGGCTCAGCGCCACCAACGACACCCTCACCACGTTGCCAGACGCCAGTTACAAATAATCCAAGTCCTGCCGGCAGCGCCTTTAGCACACCGCCAGTCAATCAGCATGTGAACAATCCGAATGTCAACAGCAATAATCCAGCAGCAGGCACTGTTGCGCCACCTGGGGCACAGCCCAATCAATTGATGAGCTCCAATTCGAGCCTCATGAATATGGCCACAATGATTGATACCTTTACAGATGCACAGCTGCAATCCAATCAGATCTCCAGCACTGTATTAGATTCGCCCTATTCCTATGACTATCAGACGGGCTCCTACATTGATTCGCGCAACTATTACGGCAATTGGCCGCCACATGCCATGGGCATGGCAACAACTGGTACTGCCGCCTTGACGCCAACAACACCAACAACACCTTTGGTGCAGCATACGCATACGCATACTGTAACGCCGCCAGCATCGGCAACAGCAGCAGCCGTTGCAGCAGCAACGCTTGCGCCTGCGGCAATTGCAACAGTTACCACATTGCCAACTGTTGCACCGGTTACTGTGACGCCAACGCCTGCACAACATGATGCCAGCAATGGTTATACGCCTAGCTATAATAATCTGACAACACCAGCATTGGCCGCACAGCAACATCAGCAGCAACATCAGCAACAGCAGCAGCAGCATCAAGTACAACAAGTGCAGCAAGTACAACAGCAGCAGCAGCAACAACAGCAGCAGCAACAACAACAACAACAGCAGCAGCAGCAACAAGTTGGTGTCGATGTATCAGCCGTTGTTGGTGGTGAGCTTAAGAGTCGCGTCAGCGAAGAGAATCCCGACTCAACCACATTGGTGAATCACTCACTGGTCGAGAGTAAGTTAACCGCGTTGACAGCCATGCAACCCATGACGAATCTAGCACCACCACTTCATCATCACCACCATCATCCGCATACACCAGAAGGCTTCGTTAAGCCGAAGCCACCGCCAAGCGATTACCAGTACACGCAGTACCCGAACAACTATCAGATGTACCCGCCGCCACCGCCACCTCCTCACTCGGCCTACTCAGCGTATGATGCCTATCAGAATATGAACTACAATTATGGATATCATCATCAGGCATACTCTCCGTATGGCATGTATCCGCAGCAGACGCCGCCACCAACACCGCCACCGCCATCGCCCAATTGGAATGTCTATGGGCATCATCAGAGCAGTGGAGGTTATGGTCCGACGAGTGGAGCAGCTGTAGCAGCTGGTGGCACGCTGTTGGCAACACATGGCGCTGTACCAGCTGTGGCAGCAACGCTGGCTAAGCCAACAGTCACAACGGCCTTGCCCATGCAACAGCAACAGCAACAGCAGCAACAACAGCAACAGCAGCAGCAGCAACAGCAACAGCACAACCAGCAGGTACAGCAGCTGCAGCAAGTGCAACAGGTGCAACAACAACAGCAACAACAATTGCCTGTAACACCGCCACAAACTATATTGCCCGATCTGAGCAATGGCCAGCTATCGGTTGGCAATGTAGAGCCAACGGTGACACCAACAGCAGTGGCAACTGTATCGGAACAATTGCCCGTTGGTGGCAACAATAGCAGTAACAATAGCAATAGCAGCAACAGCAGCGATGGAAATGTTAATGCAACAGCTGGGGGTAACAATACGACAACAACAACTGTTGCACCCGCCAGCACCAATTCCAGCAAAATAGAACCCATTGGCGAGGTAGCCGAAATCAATGAGAACATCGAAGCCTTCCAAGATCCACAAATGGGCGGTGTTGCCATTGCATTGAATCATGGCAGTGTGCTGATCGAATGCGCCAAGCATGAGATGCATGCAACGACAGCAGTGCGACGACCAGATCGTCATCAACCCACACGCATGACACTGATCTTCTACCAGCATCGGAATTTGAATCGTGCCAGGCACGGTATCGATGAATGGGAGGAAAAGATGCGCGTCAAGAAGATTAACACAGACCTCGATAACAAAGCCAAAGAGGAGCGCGAGCGTTTGCTTAAAAAGGCTGCTGGCGAGGATGATGAGGATGAGGATATGCATGATGAACAGATGGCCACACAGGCGTCACAGCCAATACAGACATCCATTAAAAAGGAAAGCAATGGCAGCGGCTCTGGTGCTGCTGGTGGCATCAAGAATGGTGCTAGTGGTAGTAAAAAGAAGAAGAATGACAACAGCAAGAAATCACAATCAAATAACAATAATAATAATAATAATAATAATAACAACAACAATAACAACAGCAACAGCAACAATAACAACAACAGCAACAACAACAACAGCAGCGAGCAGCCAAAAAACGAGAAAGTTGCCCTCCACGTACCAACACCAACATCGTGGACAACCCTGTTCCCTATACACCCATGTGTAGTTACGGGACAATATCAGGAGGGCAATAGCAGTCCAACATCGTCCACGAATGGCAGCGCCAATATCAACGTCAACGTCAACGCGAATGCGAATGGCAATGGCAGCAATGGCAATGTCAATGGCCCAATGCCAATATCAATGTCAGGCCAACAGCCATCAGCAATAGTAGCAGCTTCGGCAGCAGCAGCAGCAGCAGCAGCAGCAGCAGCAGCTGGCGTACAACCGCCGACGCAACAAACCTGAGCGCCTACAGTTATCCACACCAAATGGGTTCATACGAGTACTATTACTGGTAATGATATAATTGCTACTATTATCATTACAACCATTGTTACTACAATTATCGATAATATTATCGATATGCGCTTTGCTCCTGTTATGCTGTTTAGCTATAAGCTTATGCCGCAACAGCCACAAACGACTGAAATATTCTCAAAAAAAAAACTACACAATATATATATATATATTTTTTTTTGTAAACGCGTTCTGATTTCGTGTGCCATACGATATGGGAGAAGGCGGTCAGCGAGGTGGCAGACGAGCGAGCACCAGTACCACTACCAGTTCCAGTTCCAGTTCCAGTCACCATTCCAGCATGCACTAAATTACACTAAACAAAAAGCAAAGGAAGTTAAGAAAAGTAAAATATAAATTAAAAAGTAAAAAAAAATTACTACAATCATTACTACACACACACACACATATATATATACACATACGCAAGCCTAGTTTATACACTGAAAGAAAAAAAAAGAAAAAACAAACCAAGCAACAAAACAAATGCAGCAGTTATATATAAATATATATACATAAAACGCATAAATAACTTTAGTTTCTTAAGAGCAGCTATATTTGTTGGCAATTTCTATTAAAATGAGTTTTTAATTTTGTTTTCATATCATTTGTTAAGAAGTTAAAAGCAAAAGAAAAGAAGTAAAGAATGCAACACTACAAGAAAAAAAAAAAAAAAACAACTACATACATCAAACTACAGAACAAAACACTAAAAATTACAAATAATAATAATAATTATATAAATAAAAATAATTAAAGAAAAGAAAACTAGTAAAAAGAATTAAAAAAATATGCTTAAACAAATTTTTGCTTAAGTTTCAATTGCGAGCAAAACAAAACAAACAAAAGAAATATAAAGGAAGAAAGAAAATCAAATTAAGGTTAACGAAACAAACAAAAGAAAAACTGTTAGTGGAAGGATACTCGTAAAAGATCATTGCCAAAAGTACAAATAAACCAATTTTTTTAAAAGCAAACTAGAAACAAAACAAACAAAACAAAACAAAACAAAACAAAAAACAAAAAAGAACGTTAAGAATTTCGCAAAAAAAAAAACTGCAAACAATTATACAACATTTAAAATAGTTGGTAACAAGTTTTTACTGCTAAAACAACAAAACTACACTAAAAAGATTAACGAAAAAATATCACTACAACAAAAAGCATAGAAAAGATAGAGAAAACAAATCATATTTTTTTTACTTATTATTTAATTTATTTATTTAAAAAAATAATTATTTTGTTTATATTTTTGCTATTGCTCAAAACAATTTGACTGTCTCTTGGTGCTACACAAAAAAAAAAAATTAAACAAGCACCAAGAGAATTTAAATTGTATGACTAACAAATGCCGCTACTTTATTTCGTGCAGTGTATATTGCAAAAATTTAAGTTGATGTCTACAGAGAGTATCGCACGCATATTTTTCATGTATCAAAACATTTCATATATCCAACTCTTTCAATTACACAGCAATATAAGTAATCTATCTCTCCTTCTCTCTCGCTCTCTCATATACACTTGCTACCTGCACTCTCGTTGGGCATCAACTTCGGCTCAAAATTGAGCCGTTCTTTGCGGCTTGCATGAAAGAGAGCGGCATTGCTGATTATTTGATTTAAAACGTTAAACTGCAAATAGCACTCTTAAACAGTCATACACACAATACACAAGCACACACACATACACATATACAAATGCATACAAAGCAACAAGACAAATAGAAATGAAAGGAGTAGCGTTAAGAAAGGCAAACTAAGCGAACAGAACAGATATAATTGAAATATTGCATACTATAGACATACGTACACACTCAATACAATGTAGTAGTAGTAGTATGTAAATGCATGTGTGTGAGCACAGCAAGTAGTTGTGCATTCTGCATGGGTGGGAGGGAAGTAGGAAAGGGGACTGGTTAGGGCAGCATTTTAAGCTAAGAATACGTAAAAAGAAGCACATTAATAAGCATAAAGCATAAAACAAAAGTAAATGGAAATGGACAAAACAAACAAAAAAACAAAAAACAAAAAAACAGAAGTAAATCGTTAGTAAAGTAAATTATAAAAGTTGAAGATAAAGATAAAGTTGAAGTTAAAGAGGAAGTGAAAGATAAAGGAGTAAGCGTAATGCGTCAAGACATTTTTTTTTTTGAAACAATATATTCATAATAAAAATTTAAATTTAAGCAAAAAAAAAAAAGGAAAATAAAGAAAAGAAAAAAACTACACACACATACACATATACATACATATATAATGAATAAAAACAAAAAAGAAAGCAACTAATTAAGTTTTATTTATTTATGCGCACCCACAAAAACGGGAAAATCTTTTTTTTTTATTTTTTTTAATTAAGAAATGTGCTGTAAATGTTAAAAGCAGATTCAAAGTAAAAGAAAACACTAAAAATCCCCAAAAAAAAAAGACTCGAAACCAAGCAAGTATTAAGTACACAACAACAACAACAACTATAAATTAACTAACAAAAGAAAAACTAAAATTTTGCTTATTTATTTAACGCATAAAAATTGTTGTAAAAAGCAAAACTCAATTAATTTGCATCCATCCAAAAAAAAAAAAAATAAAATAAATAAATAAACATATAAAACACTAATAACAAAACCGCAAGAAAATACAAAACAAAATGGCAGCGCAACTGAATTTCAAATCAAATTAGTCTATACACAAAAAAAAAACAAAAATTAAAATTAAAATTAAAAAAAAATGAAAACGAAAAAACACATTTTTTTTGCACAAAATGCAGTTATTAATTAATATTTGTATACTTACTTATGCTTATAATTTTACAAAAAAAAAAAAAAATATATAATAATAATAATAAAATGAAAGTTAAAGAATGAAAGTAGCATGAAGCAGAGAACAGAAAATGTGTGCAGGAGAATCATAACTGTAAAACGTATGTATGTAAATGTAAGGCAGCGAAGAAGACTTTTGAGCAACAAGAAAAAACATGTTTTGATAAATATTTAAATGTTTATATATATATATATATAAATATATATATATAATAATTATGATAATTAATAAAAATAAAAATAAAAATATAAAAATAAAAATTGATTAACTAATTATTTGATTAAATAATTAATTAAATGATTAATAAATAATTAATTACGCAAGCCAACAACTATTATAGTTTGTAAATGCTTTTTATATAATTTTCGAAATAAAAGTAAACCATTTTTTTTTGCCATTATTAAGTTAAATGTATTTTTGAGTTTGTTTTTTTTTTTAAAGAAGAGAAAAGAAAAGAAAAGGGGAATATATATATATAAATAAATCATACATATACATTAACATAAACATACATATATATGTATAAAGTACATTTATGTATGTATATGTATCATAAATATTGGCATATATGTATTTAATATAAATGAAAAGTCAAAGCGTAAACACTAGAAACAACTGCACGTAAAATGATGATCATGATGAAGATGAAGCTAAAGATGATGATAATGATGATACATATTGTAAACCGATGAACAAAAATTGCATATATGACACACACAAACATACAAACTCACCCACACACACACACACACACACACACACACACACACACACACAAACACACATATAAATTATATTTATTTAAAAATACGCGCATTGAAAGCAAACAGATATTAATATTAAATAATAAAAAACAAAACAAAAAAATACAAATAAAAAATAAAAGGATAAAAATAAAAGAAATGGACAAAAGTTAAAACAAAACAAAGTTCTTAGTTTTCATTTCATTTATAGTCGGTCGGTTTTTAATTAACTTTCTTTTTTTTTTCTTTTTTATATAATAATCCTAATTATCTATATATATATATATATATATATATATATACATATATGTGTATAATAGGTAGACCATATGCTACATATATATAATAATAACAAGTGACAATATGGAATGTGCGTTTTATATAGCAACTATAGAACGTACCTTGAATCAAATTTGCTTATTAACTATATACATAGAAATAGTATATATATATATATATACATATATATATATATATATACATATATATATATACATATTCCAAATAATTATGTACATACACAACTAGTACTATATAAATTACATACAAAATTAGACTTGAAGATTACAATTTTTTTAAGTACATGGCAAGTGGCAATATGCAATATAACTGATTCATACATACTACTAATATATGCATACTTATAGTACATATAATGATATATATATATATATATATATATATATATGTATATATAAAAGGAGTAACAAACATATGTAACTACTACAGTTGCAATACCAGTTCCTGGCTATAATTGTCCAATGCGGTTTTATTAAAGAAACCAAAATTCCATTTCATGTAGTTGTTGTTCAGATTGCAAGCGTTAACAACCAATTCTTTGGCTTTTGGTAACATTTCCATACAACGTTTACCATCTTTGCCATGTTTAAGTAGCCTATGTCGATAATCATAATACCAATATTGATTACCCTCTTGACCATGACAATCCCATAACCAGATAGGTGCATTTGCATCCCATATTTGTACATCGAGACAATCCTTTTTACGTCTCAAACGTAAATCACGTTTCCAACTTAATGTCCAAAATTGTGAACGTTGTGGCAATTTTAGATCATCGGCACATTGGAATAGGCCCATACGATTATGACGCTTATTACCAAGCGTATCTATACAGAAATTTTTATCACCCACATTCTGTATGGCACCGCTAGCATAATCGGGTGGATCAACGGGCGGATAGGTTTTCATTAAATCGAAAGCCACATTCTCCATAAACCATTTAAAGGATTTGCATTGTAGCTTGTTGCGAATTGCCTTTTGAACGGTTATATCACCAGCATCAACTCTTTCATAGATACCATCACCATTTTTGTACAAATAATTTTTATACTCGTCCATCCAGACTTCAGCAACACGTTTATAGTTCTATAGAAAATAAATAGTATATTTTATATTTAAGTAAATGGCTTAACAATCAATTCATCAATCAATCAATCAATTGCTTACCTTGTGTAAATAATCACCGTTACGTGGGCTAGGCACATGATTACGTGGACCACGATAGATGTGTCCAATACGAGAGCATGGCGCATCATACATTTCACCGCCGCACATCCAAATCTTAAAGCTTAACTCATACTGTTCACCACCCCAAATGTCAAGACCTTCATCATATCCACCTAATTCCCAAAAGAACTCTGTAGATATTGCGAATAAGCCACCAGCCATAACTGGACTTTTAAATGGTTCTGCAGGATGCTTTAGATCCTCTGGCAATAATGGCAAACGTTTATAAAAGAATTCCCAATCAAAAGCGCCACGTGCACCCTCATCCTGTGCTCGATAATTGAAATTTGAATGATCAATGACATCAATAAAAGGACAAACTGCTGTACGTTTGTTTAATGCAATCGGCTCCAGCAGTGGTGGTAACCAATTGTAGTTAGCCTCAACATGGGAATCCAAAAATATCAGTACATCAGCAGTGGCATTGCGAGCACCTTCTGAACGTGCTCCAATCAAACCGGTACGTTTCTTAAGACGCACCACGCGTACAATTTTAAAATGTTCAGCCAAATAGTCCTCCAATGGCTTATAGAGATAGGCACGATCACTGAAATCATCCACCAATATAATTTCCTTGAGCAGCTCTGGCGGTGAGCGATTTATTAAGCTGTGCACGGAACGCATCAGCACGGACAAATATTCGTTGTAAAATATGATTATCACAGAAACACTCGGCAGCTTTCTCAGATATGTTTTCTTGCGACAACTATATAAAAGGATAAAAAGGATACGTTTAAGGATACGTTTATTAGGGATTTTGATAATATGATACTCACTCTTTATGACGTATATCTGGTACGGAACGATTCACGGATATTGAATCGGAGAGCAACGCATTGAAGCCATTCTCAAGGGAAAGTCTTTGCTCTGCCTCACGTATATGCTCATCCTCCAGCTTAGCGGCTATGCCCTTTTCACCGATTCCCAAACGCTTGGCATCATTTGACATTTCTGTGTAATCATGCCAATCCTTCTTTAGCAGATTATTAACTGGAGGTGCTACCTGCATATCATTATCTGGATCCTCCTTTTCCTGAGATGCCTCATTCTCAGCTGGATCTCGTTCATCTTCAACATTTCTCTCTACCCCCTCCGCTTCTTCCTGTGGCTCAACCACATTTACTTCATCCTTTTCAATAATATTCTTTTTATGAATTGGCTGATCTACTTGTACATCATTGACAGGTGGCACAGCAAGTTCATCTAAATTCTGCTGTACTCTTCCCGCTGATCTATGATGTGCCCTTTCCGCTGATTTATGCTGAGCACGCCGTACCAATGGTTCTGGTTCAATGCCATGATGTACGGGTTTATTTGTGTATGGCGATGCTGATATCCAGCTGGTTATAAGCAGGAACAGCATTAGTGATACCAATACCAAAAAAAATGTCTTGATCAGCCATTTTATATTGGGACGACGCATTCTATACTTAAAAAAAATTTTTTTTATTTTCTACTGCCCGTCACTAGATACGTGTCAACCTCGCTGGTTACGCTAACTGCGACCCACTGATACCGACACAGTTACTCATGGGCCAACTATACACTCTGTAGATGAAACGTTGCTGTGTTGGTCTGTTAGCACAGCTGCTTCAGCAACATCAATTTTAGTGTTATTGTTTTCCTCTTTAACTTGCCCTTAAGGTAGTCACAGCCAGCCAATAACCATCTATCTGTAAGATAAAAATAAGTCAATACAGCACGTACAGTTATATATTATTTACTTAATGTTTTTAAGCTGTTAAATATAAATTGGAAATATATATATATATATATATATAGAATCAATGTATATATCTTAAGAAATGACATTAATCTAAAGTTAAATACTTCAAGGTTATTTAATTATAAGCCAATATATCATTATCTTTTTACGCTCTTGCCTTCTCGGTTAATAAAAAAAAACAATTTTAAACACCGTTTAACTTTAAGGTAAGTAACTGTTCTGGTTCGTTAATGTTAAAGCATTTCTTTTTTTTTTCTTTTTTCAATTTTAGCGCGCTTCCTAAACAACTCAAGCGGAACGATCAACTAAGACTGAACACACCAATTCATAGTTCTAATGACATGTACAAGTCTGTGCTATATCTTCCGCTCTCTTTACGGCAGACAATAAGTGTGTGTGAAAGAGTGAGAGTGCCTAAGGAAATGCGGGATCGGTTTACGCAAAGCAAGAAAGAACAAACAAAATATTATTTTTACTGATAAGAAAACAGTAAAAATCGTTGTGGAAGTTTTTTTTAAGTGATGTACAGATACATGCCATTTCTTTTGGAGTAGTTGTCGCATTTTGCCACAAATTAGAAGAAATCAAATTTAGATAACAGAACATAAATTGTTTATCAGTAAAATGAACAATTTTGTGTTGATTTTTGTTTGTACACATGTATATGTTTATGTAGCTCACTGTTGATTGCAGGTAGTACGCTTAATGTAAATGTCAATTAGTATTAAAGAACTTGAGTATTTTGTCCTTTGTTTTTACCTGTCATGTGGCGCCTTCAAGTGTTACGGAGCAGCTTTTGTTTATTTTGTTTGTAAAATGTCTAAATTTAATATGAATGAATAATTGAAATAAATAAAAAATAATATCCACGTCTCCACTAAAAAAATCAGTCTTCTTCTATTTTGGCTAACAAATCTGCTGCTGCTTCTTTAATGCCCGCTGTTCTAATGCCATTCGCAATGCCACGTGGACAGAGAAATCAGCTGTTGCTTGTGTACGTTCTCTTACCGGCTCCAACATATATACGGTTTCTGTGTTTTAATGTATTAAGGTTTAACTTATTTTTTTGTAATTAATTTATTTATATATCTCATTGTGTTATACAATATAATATGCAAATGCTTACTAGACAGATATTTTCAACATTTTTAATACTTCCTCTTTGTACTTGGAAATATTGTACTCATTTTCCCCCTCATTAATAAGCTGCTCAACACTTTGAGCATAGCTAGCACTAGGCGCAATTTTTTGTTCTGATGTTAAGTTCCAATTAAGTATGGCCTCAGCTGAAAGTTTTGACTGATTTCGCTCAAATAGATACACCTCCATATCCGCCTCTGATTTTAAAGCCTCCCAGGGTTCAGTTATGAACGACTCATGATAGCAAGCCGTTAATAAATACATACAATGATCATAATTTTGCTTGCGTGTGGGACAGCGATCACCTGTAAATGTTATTATACCAGTTTCCTGGTTAAATCGTTCGCCAATAAGACGTAAAAATTTATCCTTGGCATGTGCATCGAATTGTAAATCGGAGAGATTAAGTGTAATGGTTACGCGTCGAGCTTCTGGATGACGAATTGTAGGTAAACTGTGACAATAGTCTGTAGTAATGACTTCAATTGGAAAATGGCGTTTCCATTTTAATTCTGTTTCCAGTCCTTTTGGCCAAGGTGTGCAAAACTTTTTAATTGATTCACATTGCTGTTGTATAGCCGGTGGCGTTAGATGTAAAAAATTTGGTATTTTCATAAGCTCTGCATTTGCATACTTGGATGGAGCAGCGGCACCGCGTTCTGTGTAACCTTGACGTAATGGCAGCGGAACACTTGCCGGATGAAATGAACGTGGTCCTGACCAAACGGCTGACCAATCCTGATCAACAGCCATACGCGTTGTACGCGGCGGTTGTACCGCCTCCCTTTTTATTTCTCTACGGCGGGCCTGCTGTTTTACGGTGCGCAAATTTAGCACACGAAACTCTTTAAAGAAACACATTAAATTAATATGTACAATTATCTTCGATTATATGTTATGCTGATTTGTTTACCTTCATCATCCTCCACTTCAGACTGTGTCTGCTCTTTGCTGCTAAATAGACGAACATTACGTTGCGACGCACCTACAACTGTTGCTGTTGTATTAACACTGCGTATGTTATGCTGCAGCAAACGTGTTAAATTAGCTGCCATTGCAAACCGTTATTTTGTTAAAGTTATCAAATTTAACTTAATTTTAAGTTTTTATTGAAAACTTAACATTTAAAGGTTTACGTAAACCATGCGCTATCAATTTTGCTATTCACAGTGAACGGCTGACATTATAACAGCTGTTCTAACATATGTATCGATACCAAGTATAATTACAAATGCTGTAGATGTGTGGGTATGGGTGTGCATGGAGTATAAATATATTATTTTAATTAATAACTTAATTGAGCCCCAAGGTCAGACGAAAGTTAAAACTTGTTATATGCAATGTACAAAATATACAATGAGAAATATTTTAAAGCTTCCCTAGACTAGTTTATTTACGTTTTTGTTATAATCCCGCCCCGCCATCCACCACTACACAACAACCACCGTTAAACACAGTCGTATCAGTTGACTCCTATCTGGCATTTTACTGATAAGATGATTCAAGCGTTTATCTAGCTAATTTAAACAAATATATTAAACGCTCGTTTTAAATGATTTTGGGACCAGTTGCCTATAGCACATCAAACCAGTTCCAACAGCGCATTTATTTAATTTGCTTTCATTGGAGTGTTTCCAACCAAGTACAGTAGCAACAATAAAACGAATGCAATATGACAACGCCAAATGACAAACGGGTGCTATCTATTCAAAGTCATGTCGTGCACGGCTATGTGGGCAATAAAGTAGCAACATTTCCACTTCAGGTCTGTATAAATATTATCATATTTGTAATCATTATCTAATTGTGTTATTTTTAGCTGTTAGGTTTTGATGTGGATGCATTAAACTCGGTACAATTCTCTAATCACACTGGTTACAAATGCTTCAAAGGTCCTGTGGCAACAGAAAAGGAATTAGGTATGTCTACAACACAAAACAAATAAAATTATTTAAAACAATTTCATTTTTAAATCTTTTCAGCTAACATAGTGGACGCTTTGCAGGATAATGAATTGTTGGGACAATATTCTCATCTATTGACTGGATATATTGGAAATCCATTGTTTCTGCGAGAAGTGGGTATTATATTGCAGACAATACGCAAAGCCAATCCCAATCTGATATATGTGTGTGATCCTGTTATGGGTGATAATGGCAGCATGTACGTACCAGAGGAATTGCTTCCAGTGTATCGGGATGAGATTATACCATTAGCTGACATTGTAACACCCAATCAGTATGAAGTGGAACTGTTGACTGGTAAACAGGTGCGTAGTGAGGCAGCTGTATGGGAGGCAATGGATTGGTTCCATCAGCGTAAGATCAAAACAGTTGTCATCTCCAGCAGTGATTTGGGAGAACCTGGTATATTACGTGCCTTTCTCAGCCAGTTAAATGGTCCACGATTGGCCATTGATATTCCCAAGCAAGGCGGCAAGGATATATTCTTCACCGGCACTGGAGATCTCTTTGCCTCACTCTTTCTAGCCCATAGCCATAATAGCGGTGATGCTACCGAAGCCTTTGAACTGGCTATTGCTACGCTGCAGGCTGTTATTAAGCGTACAGTTGATTCCATAAGTGTTCATAGCAATCCAGTGCAGTCCTGGGAACGTGAGCTAAGACTTATACAAAGCAAAACAGATATTGAGCACCCACAGGTGGTACTCAAGGCACAGCGTCTTAACTAGACTCAAATACCTGGCCCAATTGAACAGAAATTTTTTGATTTTTTCAAACCAATCTTATCCAAATAATTTTCATACAAATATATATATATATAAATAAATAAATACATAAAAGTTAATAAGCCATAAACTTGGCTCAATGCGTTTTATATTGTGTCTGATCTCTGATACGCGTGACATCTGTTTACATTGCTGACAAGACAGCTCAAAAGAATCAGTCAACTGTGGGACATGTGGGATACGCTTGCTGCATATACTTGGGGTTTTATAAAATGAGGCAACAGGCTGGAAATGGGCAAACAGTTTGCAACATGCAACTTCTTATGATCTTGGCCATCGGTTGGTTAGCAACAGCATTGGAAGCGACTGCAAATGATGGACAACAACAAGCATTGGAACAAGCCTCATATAGGCCACGTTATACATTATTGGCAGAAAGTAAGAAAAAGGATATGGACTTAGAGAGGCAACCAAACGGTGTATCTGTATCTGGTGGTGGTGTTGGTGTTGGTGCTGGTTCTAATGGAATAAATACCCTGGAAAAGCCACCTTGGCGTCGTATATCCTTTGCTGGATTTGGTAACAATCCAAATGCACACGACTGGTCATCATTAGCTAACACAGCAATTGCAACACCAGCAGCCTTACTTGGACCTGGTATGCTACTTTTAGGTGTTAATATTGGTGCTCTACTCTATATGCTATTGGGCCTACTAGGACTGACTCCGCCACATCGCATTAATCCATGGCATACAGGCGACATTTATCGAAACGATAGACAACATATGGGTACAGGCAAGGAAACGGATATATATTTTTAGAGCTAACGTAGCGTTTCGCCACATTTATCAAAATATACTTAGATTATAAATTATTAAATTATCAGATTATCAGATTATTATGAAAACTTATACAAGATATATATATATATATTATATTTTTGATATTAATTTTGTGTATTTTGTTGTGCACAACTAACGATAAATTCAAATCGTTTACAATGTGCACGTAGAAAATAAAAAAAAAAAAAAAACAGAAACAGAAGACGGTAAAATGTAGAAAATAAAAGTAAGTAAAATACAAAATTAATAAACGAAGGTAAAAGTTAAATTAAAATTAAGTTCGAATACGTATCATTGTTTTTTAACACGAAACGATGCAGCTCGATTTATCCTTACCACTGGCGCCTCCTTGGCGCCAGATCCAACTGTTCCCGCTAAACGGGAAATTGGTTTGCGGAAGGTTGATGTTGAGCTGCCGGCGAGAGCTGAGCAAAAAAAAAAAAGATCACATTTGATTAGTTTATTATTTATTATAAATAATTTGCATATATATTTACTTTTTGCTATAATGGCACGAGGACTTTTCCTTATGCAATTCGATGTGAATTTGAGATTTTCCTTTTGTATCGCTGCCACGCAGGTGCGTTGAAGTCCTTGTGTGGTAAACTTATTTGATTTAAGCAAGGCTAAAAACATAAATTAAATAAAATGAAATATATATTATATAAAAGGAATAAAGGGATATATAATAATAATATAAAATTTACCTTGTTTGATTTTCTCCTTGTCTGTGGTACCGGAGATATTCTGATCGGAGAGCATATCTGTAACCAAACGATGGCTAATGGGACGAGGTTTTGTTACCGTCGCTGTCAGGGCTTTATATGTTTTATTGTTGCTGTTAACAACTTGCGTTACATTAAGATTTCGTGGCTTCTTTAACGCTATTGGATTGTCTTCTATAGAGTCCGTATCTGAATCCGTTTCCCCGCAGCTATCGTCATCCATTAGCAAATTCAATTCACTATTGGTCAATGTGTGTGTGAAACGACGTGATCGAGCTCGTTTCTTAGCACTATTTGTTTGTGTTGTTACCACATCTGTTATCTGTTCAGCAAGTAATTCATCTAATTCTGTATCCTGGGTTAAACCAACTGTTTCAGATTCTTTAAAACGCATCTTACGCTCCAAACGTTCATATACTGTCTGTATATCTGGTGTCAATTTTTGTGTCTCCTCCAAGCGATTGTACAATTGCTGTAACACCTCGCAGGCCGTTGTAAAGGATGCGCACAAGATTTCGGAATTCTCGGCAAGCTCCTTGTTAACGCGGGTCAAATGATGACCATTAATTTCTTGCTTCGATAATTGCACCTCCAGATCCTTGTTACTTAAATATATGTTTAAAATATGTTGATGCTTCGACTCCTTCACCTCCAGCCTTAATTTCTTTAATGCCAAGCATGCTGCCTCTAGTTTACTGCGCCACAGAGGCAGTTCATCATTGTATTTCTGCTTTTGACTACTTAATTCATTTATATAGTTTGTAAATAATTTGTAGTCCTGATAAAAAAAAAAAAGATCATTATTTATTATTAATATTATAATATTATCTTTATTCTAATGCTATTCATAAATATAATTATTAATGTTTATCTATATAAAAATCTTTATAAATAGATTCTTTTGATCTCTTTATATTTTTTCTAATAAATACTTAAATCCAACAAAAAAACATTTCAAATCTTCAATAAGAACCGTTCATACGGAAGGACTTTGCTATATGATTATGCCTATCAATATATTATACTTATCAATTATTCCCCTTTTTAGAAATTTTGAATAAAAAAAATAAGTCAACTGTTTTTATATTGTCAGCATACCAGCTTAGAAAACGTACATGCGAGTGTAAAAAGACCAGCAGCACATTTAAAACAAGTTGGCAGCTCGGCATATTACTTTATTCGCATAACGTCAATTGAATGAGTTATATTTTGTTTTTAATTTAAAAGGAAAAATGTTAATTAAATGTGGAGTACAATTATTTGCGTCAGGTACAAAAAAAATACCGTTACTTCGTCCTGTACTATGCAACATTAATTGGCAAAATCAACAAAAACAAGTGCAGCAAACAGTAGCAAGTGATGGAACGCCGCTTTGGCTGCAACACACGCGCGGTTATGCAAAAACTAAGGATCGAAAGAAAGAAAAAGGAGGAAAGGGAAAACCAGCAAAAGTTGAAATAAATGAGAATCAATTACGTGAATTGATTAATTTTGATGCACTCAATGAACAAATGCAAAAATCTGTGCATCAAATGAAGGATGATTTTATAAAAAATCTATCTTTAAGATCAACAAGCGGTTCCATTGATACACTGCGCATTAAGGTCGATGGCAATGAACATGAGCTGCAGGAATTAGCACAGATATCTCGCAAGAATCCAAAAACAATAGTTGTCAATATGATTGCGTTTCCACAAACAATACCGGATGTGTTACGGGCCATTGAAAAGAGCGGCATGAATCTGAATCCACAACAAGATGGTACAACACTATTTATACCCATACCGAAAGTAACGAAGGAGCATCGTGAGAATCTATCAAAGAATGCCAAAGCATTGTTTATCAAATATCGTGATGCCATACGAGACATACAAAATAATCATATACGTAAACTAAAGAAGCAATCGGATGTGGCCAAAGATGATGCATTTGCTGCCCAGACTCAAGTCACTGCCATTGCTGACAATTATATTGCCGAGGCTGATAAACTATTGGCAACTAAGCAGAAGGAACTGCTAGGTGATGCCTAATGTCAAAAAGACTGATATTCATTTAAATAAAAAAAAAATATATATTCTATAGATTTGTTGTATCATTAAATGTCATCCACTGCCTATTATATATAATCTACAAAGCATTTTTAATGTTAGTGTATCGTGCCTTATCCAAAAGTCGTTAAGTCTCAGGCAACGAAGCCCCACAATTAGCTTTGCAATATTTCTATCTCGCTTTATTGTATGTATGGTTCTAGTCCTGGAAGTAATCTTCAGTAAGCAACTATAAACTTGAGTTTGATACATTGACCACCTTCTATATAAGTTATAAACTGTACTTTTAATGGATTTAACAGTTCACCCAATCTTTACATGAACTTGTGTTTGTTATTTTAAGTAACTTTAGCTTGATAATAGTCTGAGTGAATTAAATTATAGAAATAATGCAAAAAAAATAAAAAAAACAGAAAATATACGCACCTCCTGAAGTAAACGTTGATCCAGCGTTAACTTTTTACGCATTTGCTCAAAGTCATTTTTGAGTGTTTGACGATAGGTTAAACTTAGGACTTGACTGCGTACGCTCTTAACGCACTGCTGCAACTTAATGATTGGTAGATAGACTGCATCAATTTTGCTATACCAAGGTCTAAGTTCTTGTAAATCGTAGCTATTATTTGTATTGGAACGTTCTAATTGTGTTAGCTTGGCTTCCAGCAATTTGTTGCGTTCAACCAGACGATCATGATCACTCATCAATTCGTTCACCTTTTTCACATAGAACTCTTTGGGTAAGTTCGATTTAAGAACATTCTGGCGTAGAACGGTGCGTATCTTTTTAGCGCGACTTGCATATTTAAGCGTATTGTATGTATCTTCGTAGGTAATTGAACTCATTGATACATTGGCCACCATTAGAGTGCGACAATTTCCACCCAAGGAATCTTTTAGTATCCGTGTTAAATTTGAATCACGATATGGTATATGCTTAAGTCCATCTGCTAATTTATTTATGCAATTTCCCAGCGCTAGTAGGCTTTTATTAATGCTAGCGCCTTCCTTAAAGCGCATGCCCAGACCTTTTGTACTCGCTGCACGTTCACTGCCAGCTAAATCGATCATTGAGAGTTTTACGCTGCGTTTGGTACCCGTCTTACGGTCTGTTATGCGTATATGAACTTGAAATATTGCATGTGATCGAGAACTTTCTGCATTTGCATCTGTTGGATGTTGTGTGCGATTTGAGTTGCCCAATGTAAGCATGCGCAGCAGCTCCTCAGCACTGTAAATGGGTGTTAAACCTAATCCGCTAACAACAACACCACTCGCATCTTCGCGTAATTTTAAAGGACCCGTTTTTGTGAGTAGATTCATAACCTGCTCATTGTACACTTCTAAGTAGCTGACACCTACATCAAATTTTCGTGTGTCCTGTTGGTCCTGTATTTTATTAAAGAGATCTCTCATTGTAAGGAACGTGATGCCTGGATAATTTTCACTGCCCAGCATTGTAAAAGTTTTGCCCGCACCCGTCGCTCCGTATACAAACACCGAACAATTGTACCTGATACAAAACACACAAACACATACACACAAACACCAGGTTAGAACAATTTAAATTGGTTCAGGTGCACATTTAAAACCTACCCATCTAAAACTGCGTCGACCAGCGGCGCTGTACATTCCTGGAATATATCTTCGTTTGTACGATCAGTATCATAGACGCGATCGTATTCCATAGAAAGCTTCTTATTTGTACGTTTCGTTATGTCTCTGTAATGTTGTTTTGCGCCTTGAAAAAAAAATTCATCGTCCTCTTCATCTGGATCAAACAATAACGAAGACTGATCCATTACTTTAATAATACATCGTTGATTTTGTTGTTCTTGTTCCCGCCGATTGTATGGACGTACGCGCACAACAACTTTAATATTAGTTTGTTCCGGCATAATTCTGTTTTAACTGTTTTATTACACTTTTCGCTTATTGTTTTGTTTTTCTACTTTTTTGTATAAAAAAAAAAATAGTACAGCCTGATTTGAACGTTGTTTGAATTGTTTGAATTAATCCCTGCTTACTTCTTCTTCATTCAAAGCGTCATTTTCTTGCTTCTCTTTAAATTGAATTGAACTGTATTTTGAGGGTTGCTTTGGACTCGATTATTACTACCGCATGGGTGGTCACACTGAAATAGATCTAAGCAATATTTTGATTTTCGATATTTTGTAGTGCGCCTCATATATTTAACAACAATTTACATTACTTTATTATTTATATACTTTTTCTGTTTTACAAATTATCAAGAATTTTGTTTATAAGGTAATAAAATTATATTAAATTAATATGTAAATCCAAGTTTATATACGTTAGCGAATATTCTCCTGACAGTGACTCGTTACTTTAAGAGGTTAAGTAATCACTACAAGGTATTAATGTGCATCTCTACTGAAATGCCAAACTTATATTTCAGTTTTATATTTGTGGTGACACTGTTTGCGTCGTCTTGTAAATCGCAAACTATAACTAGAAATATAAATTAGCATAATAAAAAAGAATATATAAGAAATAATAAAAATAATACACACAAAATTCACAATGAGTGTAAAAGCATTATTCGCATGCTCCAAATGTTTTTCTCGGCACCCTTACGAAGAGCTATCCGTGGGACAGCAACTTTGCAAGGTGAAATTAATAATTTGATTTCAAAATCAAAATCAAATGCAAATACAAAATGCAACAGACAAATATACATTTAAAATGTGTGTATGCACTGTGCCAAATGTAAAGACAAAGTGTACGTGTGTTATTTTTTTTTTTTAATTTCTTTTTGGCAATAACAAAATAAAAATAAAAGAAATAAAAATGACGCGTCGCTTTGTTGCGAAAATTTTGCTGCGCATTAAGAGTGAAAACGAAACGACAAGAGGAAGCAAAGCGGTAGCTATTCACTGTTTGCTATTCGCTGCAACTTTTTTTTGCGGCCTCGACAGAAAACGGCATCATCAGCAGCACCACCAACCCAAGCGGCGACGACAGCAGCAGCGTCATTGTCGACTGTGTGACTAATGAAAACTAAAGCTGGATGATGCCGTAGTGTGCCCAGCTTAAATTCCAAAAGAAAGCCGGGCTCAAGCCTCCCATCTCAATGACAATAAAATATAATAATAAAATTTAAAAAAAAAACACACACGCACATACAAAACATAGATAAAACCGGCAAGGTTTCAACAGAAACTGAAATTGTTAATGAATCAATTTTGTTTTTCTTTTTGTTTTGGCTAGACATCAAACTTATGTTTTCTTCGTTTTTCTTTTACATTATTTGCAGGTGTGCCGTGGTTCTACCTCAACTGCTAAATGTACTTACTGCCGATCGGAATTTCCCTCCGCGACGTAAGTTATTGTAATATTATTGTAATTATTATTATTCAATTTGATTTTAATATCGGTATTTTGCAAAAATTTTACATTTACAGCAAATCACAGAGTGCCTGTAAAAAATGCGAGCATTATTTGGCCAAATATGGCAAGCCCAATGCCTGCGACTGCTGCAAAATCGTTGCCGCCTTTGGTAGTTCAAAATGTATGAGGTATGTGTGTCTGGTACTCTCAGTTAGCAACTTTAAATACAACTGAATCATCTAAGTATTATCAAGTTATTCAGTTTGTTTTATAGTTCATTTTTTTTTATATATTTTATATATATATATATATTCATATATAAATTATTCGAAGTGAATTGCACGAGCAACGTGGCAACCCCCTGTAATTTGAATGCACAATATATAAAAAAAAAAAAAAAAAATGCTCGACTCTCTTAACTGGTTGTAAATGTTGTAAAAGTTGTAAAAAAAAAAAAAAAAAAAATTAGATTAACATGAAATTTATAATGCTATTTTAATATGACTATTATCCTTTATATATATTTATATTTGCTTTTGTATTATGTGTATGTAAATATACTATATTCGATAACCCTATATTAGATGTAGACATAAATTTTTTTGAATTGATTTAGCCAAGTAATTGTGCCTTCAAAGTACATGAACGAATGCGCGTTTGTTCTGCCCTTCAGTAGCTACTCTCTTTTTCTCTTATCTCTCTCTCACTCATATTGTCTCTCTTCTTGACTTGATCAAGTAGAACAACAACAAAAAAATTAAGCCAAAACAAAACAACGTCTCTTATGAACGCAAAACATTTTTCTCTCTTCTCTTTTCTGCTCCACGTGGTGTGTGTGTTTATGTGCCAAACAAAATGATAAAACATTTTAACCAAACCAAATATCATCACACTAACTGCAAGTAGATGTGCCAGCTACGAGGCTAAATATGGACCGCCCACGCAATGCGACGAATGCAAGCTGAGATCAGCCTTTGACAGGCGTGACGAGAACAAAAAGGTCAGCAGCGATTGATTCATTCAGCCCGACACAAGGATACCAGCCACTTTTTTTTTTTATTTTTTCTTTTTTTTTTATAACAATATTAACAAATTTTAATTTATGTCGCATGTGACACACATTTATTTTTTTAAGATTATTATTTAATTTTGTTTTATTCTTAAATTGTACACAAAACAACAACAGACACAGACAGTGCTGCAGTCATGTAGTCTGGAGAATTGATGTATTGCGTTCATAAGGGTCTAGGGTCTATGGTATCGAGTGTAGAGTGTAGAGTGTAGAGTATAGTGAGGGTTAAGTTAAATGTTAGATTTTAAGCTATGTAAAAGAAAAACAACAAAATTTTGTTTTTACCTATTTTTTTTTTTCGTTTTTCAGGTCAATGGAAAAGTTTTATGTTGGCTGTGTACCTGTGCCTATAAGCGTGCTGTTTTAAAGGCTCAACAAGAGGGCCGAATAACTGTTAGCGGTGGTGGCAAAAAGCGACCACATGACAAGTCATCATCATCATCGGTGCATAGAGAGAATTCAGCATCAGCAAAGAAACCAACCCGTGGTCCAGATATTGGAAAAACTGGTGCAGCTAGCAATGCCAGCGGTGTAACGGCAGTTAGTGCCGCTGGCTTGGATTTACCTGATAAAATATCACGTGGAAATGCCGGTAATGGTGCAATAGCAGCACCAGCTGCTATTACCGTCGATACAAATTCGTCTGACCATGTTGTAGCTATTACATATCTAAAGGAGCGTATTGCCAGTCTGGAAAAACGTTTAAATCAGAAAGATAAAGAACTGCTCGAAAAGGATAAACAGGTAATTAATATAATTTAATTTATATATATTTATATATATATATATATAAAAATTTAATTAACATTTGTTTATATATTTTTAGTTAACGGAATTAAAAGGAAAAAACTTTGAAAAAGAGAATGATATGCGTAATAGACTGAAGGAAGTTGAGAGATTGCATGACATGAAAGTGGATAATTTAAATCGTAAGGTTGCCAGCCTGCTGAAAGATTTGGCCACAATGAAAAAGAAGACGACAAACAATAATAAAAAGGGTAGCAAACCTGATAAAGAAGCAATTAAACGCGATAATTTATCGCCCAAAGACGAAGCCGGTTCCGGTTCTGATAAACCAAGTAAACGAGATCCAGAACGTGATCTGGATAAGGATGAAAAAAGTCGCGATCGTGATGACGAGCGTAGCGAACAGGATCGTGCTAGTGTGCGTTCAAATTCTGCATCAAGCAGTCCTTCCTCAAACTGAAATTACATTTCAAGACCAACGTACATCATTCGCACGCACACACACACACACACACACACACACTCAAACATACAAACACATACATACATGCATACATACATACATACATACATGTATACAAAAACATATACAGACACTTATAAACAGACGGAAAGAGACATTTATGCACAGCTAAAATTTTATATAATTTTACTGTGTGTATTTGTTGTAATAATTTTTTTTTAGTTTGTCGCTATACACAATTAGAATTATTACATAATTTCTTTAACTGTAACATAATTTTACAATATTGTTTAAAACTAAATTTTCTTTGTCAGCAAATCTCCTGCCCTAACCCTAACATCCATCCTTACCCGTTACAATTAGCCTTACCCATCTACCCACACCCACACACACATACAAACACCAACAAAAAAAAATAACAAAAACTATATTTGATTGTTTTTTTTTTTAATGTTCAGTTTCTGCTGTCACCCGAAATGTCTTCAACAACAACAACAAAAATTAGAAAATGTAATTTTATAGGCTCAACTTAACAAATTTTTTTAGTTTAATTTTTATCACCAGATAAAACACAAAACGAAAGCAATGTTTATAAAAAAAATAAAAAAAAGCCAAAAAAAAGAGAAAAAAAATATATAGAAGTTGGGAACAAAAGAAAATGATAAGAAAACAAATAAAAATTTTTGTTTTTGCTTTTCTTTCAGTTTAATAAACAAATAATAAAACGATAATATTATTAACGCATGTTTAGTGCGGCTTTGGCTTATGTCCATCTACGTAAAAGTTGCGCGTTGCCTTGGGCAGCTCCAGTTCCATACCTTCCATACTTTTATCGAGCACTATTTGACAGCCGAGGCGGGAGTTTTCGCGCAGAAATGGTGCCATATCGAGCAGGTCATCTTCCTTTTCGTCAGCCTCTTTAAGCTTTTCGAGAAAATTATTTTGCACATATACATGGCAGGTGGTACAAGCTAAGGATGCTTCACAGGCACCTTCCATTTCAATGCCGTGCCGGTGTGCCAGATATAACACATTATCTCCCACCTTGCCCTGTACATTAAAGCGTTTGCCATCTTTGTCAATATACGTTACGTTAACACTAAAACATAAGACCAAAAATTATAATGATTTTAAGCCAAATAATTTATCAATTGCCAATTTATACACATACATTTCATCCGGCGTTTTGGGATCTTGCCATTCGTATTCCCCGTGCCGCAGTGCTGTCAATAATACAAGGCAAATATTATTTCATAATCTGAATCAATTCTAACCGGTTGACACCTCTGTCAAATCATTTAGTTATGTACACTTACATTGTGTTGTGTGCAGAGTTTTGGTGAATGTGATTACTGGGGATTTAAAAACTTGCTTAAAAATAAATTGACTGGAATTGCGCGAATGGCGCAAGAGTAAACAAAACATTTTTTTTTAAAGGTTACTAAACTAGAGGTGAGCAGTATATTTGAGTAACTGCTGGATGTCACCAGCAGATCAGTTACTCAATCTTTCTAATCTTAAAACATCAGAGTTGCATTTTATTTGCATTTTGAAATATGTAAATTACTTATAAATTTTTAAACTTAAGCTTAAACTTCTTTTATACCATTTGTTTAAATGATTTTCATAAAACTCACATCTCTAGCTTTAAATTAGATAATATTGTTAAAAATTGTTCGATAAGACGTTATCGAACTATCGTATATTTTACATTTGGCGGCACTTGGATATATTTAAATTTGAATTTGAATTTCAAATTTTAGGAATATTAAAAAAAAAAAGTAAACGCATTGTTGTAGGAGTTTAAAAGACATTTAATACTGATTGAAAATATTAGTCTAGTTAGATTAGTAAAATTAATTTCATTTCAATATAGTTACTATGAATTATTCAAATATTTCATTCTGTGCTTTTTCTATATCTGCTGTGAGGTGCATTGATTATTAGTTACATAGAAGTAGTTATAATTGATGTCCTTTTGGCTACTGCAGATGTGTATACTTCAACAGCTTTACTTTGCTGCAGCTGTGGTTTGATCCTTGTGTCCTTTGTTATTCGCTTGTACGAACAAATCGGACGGACCGACATGCTTAATGGGTATAACACGCTCCGCGTTATCCACCTGGGGCTTCAAAGGTGGAACAGTGACAGTCAAAACGCCATCATCATTTAAAGTGGAAGCGATGCCATCTGCATTGTATTCCTTAGGCAATGGATAGCGACGCATAAAGTGACGTGTTACATGACCATGTTCATCCTCACGCTCCTCATGCTTACCCTCAATGACGACGCAATTATTGACCAGTTTAACGCTTAGCTCACCAAGCTCAAATAGGCCCACATCAAGATTTACCTCAAAATTACCAAGCTTATCCCTCCCAGCAGTGCCACTATTACCAAGTTCTCCTCTATGCTTCTTTTCTACCAGATGATGTGCATGAGCACCCATACGAGCAATTAGACCCAACGTATGCAAATCCAATGCATCATGATGACGCGAATGCATACGTCGATAGAGACGATTTGGAAACATATCGTGACCATAATACATGGAGTCCGGTGAATCCAAATTCAATACAAATGGTATATTTGGCATAGTTTCCTTTATCCTTTTTCTGTTTGGTTTTTGTCTATTAATTCTGTATCTGGCACAAGTTCACTGAACTCAGCTGCAACTGCGACCTGATTTCCGGAGGTGGAGAATTTAGTTTTGCCAGCAAATTAAAGATTTGCAGTTACTGCTGCTGCACTCAAAAACTATATTAACTTCAATTTCACGACGCGAATGTCAAGTTTTAACCCTGACAGTTGCCTTTTATACTTGGCCAAAACAAAAGCTCAACTGCAAAAAGGAGCTTTTCTGGACCGACCAAACACAAACAGGAACATTCCGGAACAGTGCAGACAAGACAAACATACATAAATGCATCCATACATGTATATATGTATACATAGATATATATATATATATTTAAATTGAAGGTTAAGCTTTTGAAGTATTAACGATAAACCGCAGACAACACTGGATTTGGAATCAGATTCGAATTCGGATTTTGATTTAAATTCTGATTAAAATTTAAGTTTGAATTTGATATTATGTGTGAAAGACGTTCAATATTAAACAATTTAACATTCATTCAATATGTTGTTGAATGAATGTCAATGGAGGCTACTATTAAAAGTGTAATCCGATGAGAGTTACTAACGGCGTCGTCGCCAATTAGCGCCGCCAACTATTTACCGCAATTGCTGGCGGCAACAGGTTCCAGGTTTTTTTATTTGTTTTATTTTTGCTTACTGATTCTTTCATCCCATTGCGGTTAACTTCGTATGGCACACCTTCCGATCATGTTGCTGATAAAGTCGGCAGCGATGTTCGCGTTGTTGTTGGTGACGTCGTTACCTTATTGAGTGTGGATCTGAAACGGTATGGTTTTAGTTTCTGATAAACAAATCGCGAGTAGAATAAATGCCGCTGCTTGAGCAAATAGAGAACTCAGTAATCTGGCGACAGGCCAAAGTGAAAGTTAACTTAATAAAATTATTTTATACGGATTAACTTGTGTCAGTTTATTTAATTTGTTTATATTTTTTTGGCTTTCAACTCAATTCAATTGAACAATATGGCCAGCTATGATGAGATAAAAGATGTACCCAATCATCCAGAGATCAATTTGATAGATGTGCGTAACAAGGAGGAATTAGAAGCAACTGGCACAATTCCAGCCAGCATTAATATACCATGTAAGCAATCAAATTCATTTAAATTATATAAAATAATCCTTATCAATTAATTCTTACATATATATCTGTAAAAATCTTAAGTGTCCAACTTAAATTCGGCTCTTACAAGTGACGATGCGGAATTCAAGAAGATTTATGGACGCGATAAGCCAGCCAAGGATGCTCAAATCATATTCACCTGTAATTCCGGCAAACGTGCAGTGGAAGCTGAAGAAATCGCTAAGAATGCCGGATTTACCAAGTAAGCATTATCTCTCTACTATATAAAAATATATCTAATACAAATTAATTGGTATTTTATATTATAGTGTAAAAGTGTACAGTGGCTCCTGGCAGGATTGGGCCCAGAAGGAGGGTCTAAACCAATAAACTCGTGAAAATATATATATATATATTTATCAATATACCACACTCTAATGTTTGACTTAATATTTTAACAATATTTAAATTTATAAATTATTTACCACACGCATAAAAATGTTACTGGTTTCGGAATAAATCTAAAGTATTTAAAGAAAAGCATTAACTGTATTAAGCATAGTTTTACGGGAGAAGAGTTTTACCTGAGAACAGTTTAACATAGGAATAGTTAAGAATTGTATAATTAACACATAGGTTATTAGCAGTGCTGCCAACTTTTTATGGACGGAACCCACAGGAATGGCAATGTGAAATAGCCAGAAGCCGCTAGAAAATAAAAAGATCGAATTTTATAGTAAAATGTAGAGAATTTAAAGAGCGATGACTAAAATAAAAAAATATCAATTACTTCAAAAACAGTCGGAAATCCCGTCAACTGCTACAACACCAAATATCCCGCATTTTACAATTCCAACTCTTGAAAAATGACAAGAAAAAAAGCTCAATTGTAAGCTCTGGTTATCAGCAGTAATGCTCTCATTTACGTTTTCAATCACACAGACACACACAACAAACATACAGTCAAAACCTACACACACAACTTGAGTAACACAAATTTGAGTAGTCTAGCAAATAAACACAGGCACACGCAGCTGCTCTCTTCTTTAGCTTAGCTGTTTCATTCTCAACGGCTCTCTTATTTACCATTACGCCATCTTTTGCCTTGTATAAACCTGACCTACCACAAAGCCTTACTAAAAGCTGCAAAGCTATAAAATTGCATATTTTAAAACTTATCGAATTATAAGTTTCGATACAAATGCATTTATCGTAACTGTGTTTTTAAATTGAAATGTTAAAAGCTACATTTACATTTGTATAACAAAAACGTTGGCCTACTATTTTTATTTCCCATAGAGAGCATATAATTGCATCAGTCAAATAGACAGTATAAATCGAGAGAGCACCAGAAAATTCTCGTAAATTTTTCTATAGCATATAAATAGTTGCCTTTTGTACTGTTCTCATACAGTCTTAAAAATTCAGTCATAGCAACCGGACCTGTTCGCAGCAAAAATACTTTAAAAAATTTTAATCAAAAACGAATTTCGTCATTTAATTCAAAAAAAAATTATAACAAAGATTTACCAATAAAATGCGTTCGCTACCAATGTTTTGGCGTATGGCCGAGGAGTTAAGCAGGATGCCACGTCTGACGCACTTACCAACATTCTTCCATGAGCCGGTCTTGGCAATGCCGCATAGATGGCAGATAATTGAACGTTTCCAGCAGATCCCAATAAGTAGACCACCAGCAGCCACTGTTGGAACGGATGGCTATCAGGTTAGCGTGAATGTTAAAGATTATAAGCCCGAAGAGTTAACCGTAAAGACGGTGGACAACACTGTCACCGTTGAAGGCAAATCCGAGCATGAGGATAATGATGAACACTCAACCTATAGTTCACGTCATTTCTTGCGTCGCTTTGTACTTCCCGATGGTTACGAGGCTGACTTTGCTACCTCTACACTAACTAACGATGGTATGCTAACTATCAATGTACCCAATCCGCCGGCCATTGAAAAAGCTCTTAAGGAACGTATTGTACCAATTAAGCAAATTAACAATCAAAACAAACTAAATTCAGAAACCAAAAAAGATGATCAAAAGGAGTAAAAGTAGCAGTTATTAATAATATAAATAAAGGATACTGCTTATCCTAGTCAACTTTTCTGATTTCCATTTCAGTTTACAGAAAATTTAAGTAAATATATTCTTGCACATTTATTTTAGAGCTTTTATTTTAATTCTTATTTTATATATACAATAAATGAATATATAGTATTTGTATCAATTGTATATATATATATATATATATATATATACATATAGATATCGTTAAGTATAGGTTATAAAAAGAGAATAAATAATATATATATACAAATATATTTTTCTTTGACGTTTTATTTTACGCTTGGCATCGAGTAACTTGCACTTGTTTCCTCCTTTTCTTTACCGATCCCTGTGTATCTTCTAAACTTTCGACCCAGTTTGGGTGGGGGGGGGGGCTACTTTCCTTGATGACGTTCAATTGAATCGCGTCCAATATTGCCGCCACTTGGCGTTACAAGACGTTTGCGTCTTCTTGTTTGTCGGCCTTCGCGCATCGGTTGGATGATTCATCTATGCACATATTGCCGCCCATCCGCATCCGGCGTAGCCTCCGAGCTTAACCGAGGCCATATTAGTTTCTCGGGTTTTTGTGGGATGCCTATAAATGCGCTGCCTGCGCCGTAGACAAGTTTTATAAGAATTTTAGACGTGAACCCAAACAGAAAGAAAATGACTTTGGTGCCGACAACATTTCGTGATTTATCTCGTGAATTTGATCGTCCGCGTCCATTATATCAGCCACCGTATGATTTCCAGCTATATCCGTATATGTGGGATGATCCACGCATCTGGTGGCCCAGCAGCAGCAGCAGCAGCAGCAGCAGTGATCCCTATTTGCGACCATTGGATGAATTGGTCACACGTCGTGTGCGCAATCAACTAATACAGTCAACACCCTACGAATGGGCACATCCAATGCGCTGGGATAATTACTATTCCGGTGAGCGTGTACATGTGGATGAGAAGGGTTTTCGCATTGACATTGATGTACGTCAATTTCGACCACATGAGATTGTGGTCAAGACCAACGATGATTATATTATTGTCCAGGGTAATCACAATAGACGCAGTGAGGGACCCAATGGATTTGTTGAACGTCATTTCATACGCAAATACCTGCTGCCCCGTGGTTACAATGCCAACGAAGTCATCTCTGATATATCCTCGGATGGTTTTCTAACCATTAAGGCACCACCACCGCCTCCAGCCAAATACTATAAGCCCGGCGAGCGTCTTGTGCCCGTACATGAAACGGGTAAATTGGCGCTGCCATGGAAATAATCCAAGCATACAAAACTCATCCTTTTCTGCCCAGCCACACGTTTACCTTAGCCAGAGACTGTACAAACTCAAGGTGAACTATTAATAACTGGCAGAGGCTGTGGCAGTGGCAGTGGCAGTGGCAGTTGCTGTGGCAATGGCAGTCGCTGTGGCAGCGGCAGTGGCGGTGGCAGTGGCAGTGGCAGTGGGAGAGACAGTGGCTGCAATGAGAAATTTCAATTAGATTTAAAAATGTACAAAAAAAAAAAAATTTTGCTTGTTGAAACTAACTAAATGCGCAATAAAATTATAGAAAACAGAGAGGAAAATGTGTAATGATGTTGGTTTTCCATTGGAGAGTAAGGAAAGGAGGGAATCATTAGCCATGGCAACAACTGGAATAAAATGTTTCAATTAGAAGAACATAATAGAAAGAAATGGAATGAGAATTTAAGGAGAAAAGTGTTTTAACTGTGAAAGGAAACTGTTAGAGTATGGGTAACTGTACATTAATATAGAATGTAGAGAAATTCTGGTAAAAGTATGGAGAAACTGTAAAAATGCTAAACTGTTATTCCAGAGAAGAAGAACTGAACAATAATGTAGAAACTGTAAGGCATTACTGTTATATAGAAGGGGTAACGTGTGAAGGGGAAAGGAGGAGAGGTAGAAGCTAAAAGTATACAAAGAAAGTATATAATAAAGTTGTGGCAGAAAAGATAAATACAAAGAGGGGAAATGAAAGTAATGGAAAAAAGAAGAAAGTTCTAGAAATTGTATAAGGACTAAGAATGTCTAGAAAATGGTAGAAAATGCTGAAAACCGCTGAAAGCGATAAAATTTGCTTTAAAGAATAGCAAAAGGATTCAAAATGTTTTGCTAAAATGCTGAAATTGTTTTTTTGTTTTTTTTTTAAGTTTTATAAAGGGAAAAGCAAATAATTATTTAAGTTTTATAATTTGTTTATTGAATTTTTTTTTTTTTGTTTTTTTTGATAGAAAAATTAAATTTTATAAGTCTTTTAATTCGTTACATTACAATAAATAAGATTTGCTATCGGATCACACTAGCCATGGGATTTAGAATCTATGGAATTTGGCTTCTACTTATCAGCTTGGCCGTTGGTGACACGTTCTCTTCTATCCTTAGAATCCTCACTATCGTTAAGATTCTTCTTGATATTGAGATGAGCGGGTCCAACTTGTTGTATTTGTATGATACGCTCCTTGGTCTTGTCATGACTTGAATGTGGTTTGGGTACATGCACAGTGAGTACACCATCTGATGAGAGTGAAGACATCACCTTCTCGGCATCATAGCCCTTTGGTACGTTGTAACGACGCACAAAATGGCGAGAGATTTGTCCGTGAGCATCGTCACGCTCATCATGCTTGCCTTCAACAATAATGGAATTTTCCGAAACCCTGACGGTCAATTCGCTGGGATGAAATTGTGTGACATCCATGGATACCTGGAAGCCATCTCTGCCCACCTGGGAAATTGGCCAACGCCAGGTATCAGTATCGGGATTTGAATATTTCGATTGAATATCACTATTCTTTTGACGACTCGACAATAGCCTGTTTGGCGATGTTGGACAACCTGGATGCATGCATTGCCATGGGTTCATCAAGGTCTGCTGATTGCTCCAGTTGTTCATTTGACGTGGATGAAGTCCTAGACCAAAATCATAGACAGGCGTCCTTGGTGCCTGCAGTACATCAGCCAATGACAATAATTGAGAAAGCGACATCTTTATTGTATTCTTATTCTTCTTCTTTGACAAAGTTAATAAATGTGTGTGTTTTTGTATGTGTGCTCTTGAAGCAAAAGTTTTTATTATTAAGTTTCGTTAATACTTTATTTTCGCACTGCGAAGCTTTGCACTAAACGAATATAGTTCTTCAACTGTAATGATGTGAGAGCCGACGCGCCGCTTTTATAGCCGGCGAAGCCTCGCGCTCTCTTTCTAGTTACAATTGGAGTTCAAGCAGTAAAAGTGTAGCAGAAAGAAAAAGAAAACAAAGCGATATTTTCGCCACTTAAAAACTTTTTGCTTTGTATGTGTGTGATGCTGTCAATTCCAAAAACTATGTGTATTTGTGTGTGTGTGTGTGTGGAGTAAGGCAAATGTACAATAGGATAACGGAAATAACGAAAAAATCAAACACAAACGTAACACACACTCTTTGAATTCTTTATTTAATTTAAATAATTAATTAAGTACATAATGTGCTTAGGTTTATAGAATACTTGTAGTCGTAATTGTTTCACACTTATTTAGTTTTTTTTTGTAGGACTTCATTATCATTTCGTATCATAGGACTTATTTTCTGCTTCTACGCTAATTTCGCTCATCTTTTATGCCAACTCTTTCGCTTCTCTTACATATTTTCTCTTTACTTTATTTTATTTTTTTTTTCCTATTTCTTCTTCTTTTTTGCTTGTACTCATATATTTATTTATTTATTTATTTATGTATGTATGTATGTATGTATGTATGCATTTATGGATATGCATATATCTATTGCGTATTAAAAAAAAAAACGACACAAATACATCTATAGAGTAAAACACCAGCCAAAATGCATTTATATATATATATATATATATAAACACATATATGTGGTTTTATTAAGTTTTTTGTTTTGTATTGGCTTCTGCATCAATTTTCAGTCTATCTTCATTCATTCACTTGGCCGTTGCTAGTGACGGCTCATCAGACTTGGCAGCTGGTCCACCATTCTCGCTGGCCTGACTTTTATTCATACGACTGACTGCAGCCATTATCTTTTCAGCAACCCTTGTGGGTTTTTCAAGCATTTCCTCGTCGGAGTCTTTAGCTTCGTGCTCCAACTCCTCCTGATCCATTTGCTTCTCATGCTCGGTGTCTGTTTTGGCTTTCTTGGCAACAGGCATATCTAGCTCATCGGCAGCTATATTATCGGTATTGGCATTGGCATTGGTATTGGATTTGGGGTTAGAGTTGGGAATGGAATTGGAATTGGAGTTGGAATTGGAATTGGAATTGGAATCAGTGGTGGATGAATTGCTATTGCCATTGTCATTGTCATTGGCATCTTCGGGCTTTACATCAGCAGCATCAGCCGAAGGATTAATAGTGACACTGCTGCAAGTTGCTGCTTCATTCGAGTCCTGCTTATCTGCATTGCCAGTGCCACCCTGGGGTGCCTCAGAAGTAACCTTCTCCTTTTCCTTCTCTTTTTCCTTCTCCTTTTCCATTGACTGTGATTCTGGAATCAATTGCTGCTGCTGCTGCTGCTGTTCGCCATTGTTGGTATTAGCATTGGAATTGGAAATTAAATTGGAAGTTTGCACAACATTTCCAGTGTCTTTCTCATTTGTTTTTGCATTTGCAGTTTCCTCAACAGTTTCGTCTGCGTTGGCATTTGCCTTTCTATTGGAGTTGGCGTCGACGTCAGCTCCTGCTGCTGCTGCTGTTGATGATGATGATAATGATGATGACGATGATGCTGCTGCTGCTGCTGCTGTAACTGGTGATTCGCTGTTACTATTACGCTCTTCGGTGCTCTTCTGTTCGGTATTGAGAGCAACTGCAGCCGATTTTGGGGTTGTCTGCTGCTGCTCAACTTCATTGGCTGCAGATTTCTGCGCATCCTTGGAATGCGACTGCGATTGCACCGATAACGGTACCTGGGACGCCTGGTGCTGTATGACGACAATACGCTCAATGGGTCGCATCTCACCCCCTTTAGCGGTAGGCGGTGGTGGAGGTGGAGCCCTCACGGTAAGAATGCCATCCGAAGATAGTGTTGAATATACATCAACTGGATCAAAGCCTTTCGGTAGCATATACTTGCGTATGAAATGACGCGAAATAACACCATGTCCATCCTCCTTCTCATCATGCTGCCCCTCCACCACAATGCAGTTATCGACAGTCTTCACCGTAAGCTCACTTGATCCAAATTGCTTAACATTCATGCTCACCTGAAAACCGTTGCGATTAACCACAGAATAGGCCGAGGATGTCTTGCTGGTACCCGCCATAGCAGCCTGTAGTGGGACGCCACTGGATAATGTTGGTAATGTAGTGCTGACCTTGTCACCCAACTCCTTTTCAAGCTCTAATAATGATTTACTGCAGCAGACAGTCTTGGCGCCTGCAACACGCCCGTAGGGATGATGACGATGCTGTCCGTGCCCACCCTTAATGGGCACCCACAACACAGAGGGTGCGTGGGAGCCATGGGCGTAACGCGAACTACGACGCATTGAGTTTGAGTGCGAATGATGGGTTGAGGGCTGTGTTGCAGCCGCAGTGGCTGCTGCCAGCTGCTCCAATGGATACATACCAATGCCCACATCGTCGATGTCCATGCCAAGACCCAAACCAAAATTGCTGCTGCTTCGATTATAATTAATATCATGCAGCTCATCGGCCAGATCAAGTATAAATGGTATTAACGACATTCTCCAAAATTTATATATATATATATTAGTATATCTATATCTATATATATATATATATATATATATAAATATATGTATAATATATAAAAGTCACTGGTTAAACTGTTTGGAGTATTGCCACTTAATAATTATATCAACTTCTGGCTGGGATCTGACGACACTAACAATGAAGCGCGTGCGATCCGTTCCGGCCTCTAACTAAATTGCGTTTGAGCTCTTATGGCTGAATGTTGAACCTTTTAAACGACTGTGCAGCGCTGAATGGAAAATAGTATGTGTCTCGCCTGGAAGCTCTCTGCGCGCGTCGTCGAGGCAGCCACACGAATATAAGCTCTGTCAGCTACGAGCCGCCGCCGCCGCCGCTGACGATGTCGTCTTATGCAAATGGAGGCTGGGCGAATGTTTCCCATGTCCACGTTTTGTTTATTTGTACAGATTTTGGCAAAAAAAAAAGTGTATATATATATATATGTATATATATATAGCTTAGGGCAACAAAAAAAAACTATAATTATTATGAAATCAATAGAGCAAAATCCCATGCAGCAACAGTTCTCGAAATTAGATACCAATATTATTTATATAGATTATATGTATATAGGTCTATACGTATATAATAGTATATAAGTACATCATATTGTATATATAGAATTGTCAATTTTTCCGGTTGTGAGAACAAAGAAAGTATTCCAGACCAAGGCAAAAGATAAGAAAACCGGCAAAACTTTAAAACCGGCTACAGCTTCTGATCAATGTTCACCCAGTCAATGTACAATATACATGCAAACATATACCTAATATATAATAATATATATATATTAATAAATGTATATAGTATATAAAGAAAGAAAAAAAAAAGCATAAAAGTAGCCATGTTGCAACTGAATTCCCTGCGCTCAGCCGGCAAACAGTTCAACAGCTGAGAGGCCATAAAGAAAAAAAAAAAACGTCTCATGACAGCGCAGCGGCTGCTGAACCGGCGCGTGTTTTAGCAACTACAACAACAGCTGGTTTTCAGCGACTCTCCACTTGCACGTATATATTATGTGTGTGTCGGTGTATTATGCTATGCGCGTGTGTGCGTGGTCTGCAAACCGAACAGCAACAGTGCAAATTTTATGCCAATGATGATGATGATGATGATGATGATGTTGTTGTTGATAATCGTGTTGTTTGGCATAAGGTAAAAGGGGCAAACGTTTGACTGTGTGTGAGGCAGGCGTAAAAACATGCGCAGTAGCTCACTGCTTACTGCTGCTGATTTATATATTACAAATTGCATCTGTGTGCATGCTATAGCAATACCAATAACAACAAAAAACCAGCTGTGGGTGTATACATTATATATATATACATATGTATGTGTATGTTTGCTTTCGTGTGCAGCTACAATATCCAGGCGAATGTCCAGACAACAAGCAGACACTGGTTTTGGAGACTTGCAGTGTAGCTATGCAGGAAGAAGACATTGGAAACTGAAACTGGACGTCTATGTTAATGAACACATATGCAATGCACCAACACAAGCATAAATATACAGCAATATGATGTATCATGTATACAGTGCAGAGAGAGTAATGGTTATCATGGAAATGCAAGTACCGCATTGGTCTGCCACCCAATGTATATAGCTACATACATACATACATATATACTTGAACATGTATATAAATATATTTAAAAAAAAAATGTATAATAAAACAGTATACAAGCTATATATGTGTGTATATATATAGGGATAGTTCTTGATGACAATTTTAAAATTTAATTAATAAACTATGCAACATTTTTTAACATAGAATTTTCATATATAAAATACATAACAACATATACGTTATAAATATACATTTTTTTTAATTATTTAAATTATTCATAATTATAAATTATTATACAGAATTCTTTAATTAAATTTCCCTTTCAATTAATAATCGAATAGATAGAGATTAAACGCTTTTACTCGGCACAATCTTATCAATTGCCATTTTTATCAGTTTTTCAATGCATCCCCAACAGTCGCGACACTTCTAGACTTTCACTCTCATTGTTATTTAATATATTTATAAAGATGTGTAATCAACACAACAAACACACACACACACACACACACATGCATGCATTAAAGTTTTCTAGATGCTTGCAGAATCTTGGCGAAAGATTTTCAACTTTAACCGGGATCCAGAAATTTCTCTGGCATTGGCATACTATGGGCCGGACCATCTACGCTCTGACAACGCCTTGGCAAGCGATGGCAAAAGCTACCACCAGAGCGGCTATAAATAGCCAGTGCGTTTACGTTGCCGGCATCAGTTTCATACGAGAAACCATAGCAACGGCAAGTCAAGTGACAGAAGTATTCTTTGCAAAGAGTGCGTAAGGATCTGTAAAGGATAATTATCAAAGGGAATCATATTATCAGTTTGATAATAAATAATTATAATAATAAAAAAGATGGCTAATCTTCCACTGCTGTTAAGCCTTTCTGATGATCTTAACCGGCTAACAATGATGCCATTCTATGATACGCCATATTACTGTCATCGGCAGCAACGTAATCCCTATGGAGCACCACTGGAGCAACAGATGCGCCAGCTAGAAAAACAAATAGGCACTGTCTCTGGACGCTCCACCAAGGTTGGTAAAGATGGCTTTCAGGTGTGCCTCGATGTGGCACAGTTTAAGCCAAGCGAGTTGAATGTTAAAGTTGTGGACAATTCCATTGTTGTCGAGGGTAAACACGAGGAACGTGAAGATGATCATGGCTTTATAACACGTCATTTCACCCGTCGATATGCATTGCCAAAGGGTTATGAGACCGACAAGGTTGCCTCGACTCTATCCTCCGATGGCGTACTAACTGTTAGTGTACCAAAGCCATTAGCTAACGAGGATGTTGTTAATGAACGCATTGTACAGATCCAGCAGGTTGGACCAGCTCATCTCAATGTGAAGGAGAACGCCAAGGATCAATTGCAGCAGGAAACCTCCAATGACAAATGAACTCAATTCAGCACAAATTAAGCAAATCATAATCTATAAAAGAAAAAATTGGATCCAATGATTAATCAAATATCAAAGTCAATGTCTGTTTTATAAATAACATATATAACCTACACATACATACAAATATACATACTAATATAAATATATTATATACACACACATATATATGCATTACTATTCATTCAATATTAGAAAAATAATAATTATAGAAATAAAATAATAAAATAAATGTTTACCAAATATTTGGTTTTTTTTTCTTTTAATTGAGACTGCATTAAGAACGGTTAGGGATAAATCTACGAACATCCCCTGCTGCTCAACATGTTTGACGAACATGGGGAAGATAGCGTAGTACATAAGCGCGCTGCAATACTAACTACTACACGTATGCTAGAGCCGAACAAAGTTTGACGAAGTGTTAAAGGGACAGTATATAACATGTTACTACATGATGATGCCCTGTGCATATACACCAAAAATATATTTACATGTATTTCTATGTACATGTGTGTGTGTGCGTGTATATACATATACTAGCATGTTTTCGGAATACCTTTCAAATTATCCTAGTGGTTGGTTGCAGCTTCAATGGATGATGCGTATGCATGTGTGTATGTATTGTATGTATTGCTCCATACAGAATGCCAAAATTCAAAATACACATACATACACACTTGTGTATGTACTTCCAATAAACCAAGAGAATTGACAAAAACAGAGATACGAAAAGTTCGTTGCACTTGCAAAAAAAAGTCAATGTCTGTCTCAATGATTCCCCGCTTTTCATACTTACGCACATACATATAATAATATATATTTGTATATACTTTAAGATTTTAAACAATTGAATTTACAACAACAGAAATTATGCGATAAGAATATAGTTGTAGTAGTAGTAGTTAAATAAAACGTACATACGTAAATACATACATACATACATAAATACATACATACATTTATATGTATGTATTAACTTATTTGGTTGCACGCAGAAACTCCGAGAAAATACAAGAACTTTCTGTCAGTTTCTATAAAAGAGCGAGAGAAAGAGAGAGAGCAAGCAAGCAATTGTGTGACACATACGTCCGATGTACGTGTAACTCGGCACGAGAAAGAGAGAGAAATTTCAAGAGCGTAACAGCAACAAGCTGTCAATTGTGTTTGTGTGTACACTTTTTTGGCGTCGGTATATAAACTTGATACTTCGTCTGCGCCGCCTCAATTGCATTTCAAACGTCGTAGTAAGCGTGTCTACTGTGAACAATTTAATTGAGAACTAAAATTAAAAAAAAAAAAAGTAACAATTATTTTTGCATTTAAAAGAACTAAAAAAAGTTTAAAGAAGAAAAGCTCTATCATGTCGATTATACCACTATTGAGCTTAGCACGCGATTTAGATAGCGCCTATAACGATTGGGAACATTTTCTGGATGATGATTTTGGTTTTGGTGTTCATGCTCATGAGCTGTGCCACCGTCCTCGTTTGATGGGACAACACCATCGTCGCCGCTCTCATTTTATGCCATATGAGCGTACTCATCACCACCAGTTGACACCGTCGCGTCGCCGCAGTTCGACTGGACAAAACTCACTGCTGCCAATTATTGGTAAGGATGGGTTTCAGGTGTGCATGGATGTTGCGCAGTTCAAGCCAAGCGAACTGTCTGTAAAGGTGGTTGACAAGACAATCATTGTTGAGGGGAAGCATGAAGAGCGTGATGATGGACATGGTCTTGTACAGCGTCATTTCGTACGAAAATATACTCTACCAAAGGATTACGATAGCAATGAGGTTATTTCAACAGTTTCATCCGATGGTGTGCTAACGTTGAAGGCACCACCACCACCCAACAAGGAGCCGGGCAAGCAGGAACGCATTGTGCAGATTCAACAGACTGGTCCTGCACATTTGAGTGTCAAGGCACCAGAGGGTGCTGCTGCTGCTGCTGCTGCTGCTGCTGCTGCTGCTACCGGTGCTGCTGCTGCTGCTGCTGCTGCTGCTGCTGCTGGTGCTGCTGCTGCTGCTGCCGGTGCCGGTGGTGCGGCTGATGCTAAAAACAAGAGTGAAAATGGCGCCGGAGAGAAAATGGAGACCGGAAAGTAAAGTAAGAAAAAAAAAAATATGAAACAGACAGAAGAAAAGAAGAAAAGAAGAAAAGATGGAAGTAAACTAAGTGTTGCTGCTCCGCTCGGAGACTGCAAGACTAAAAGAACACAGACACAATACACACACACAACACACAGACATGCATACACATTTTCATAGCATTAAGAAATTTGCAAGAAGCATTAAGAAATTTGAAAGCAGCATTACGAAATTTGATAACCATCATGAAAAAATTTGACAGCAGCATAAAAATAATTAACCTTTGATTAAGTCATTGTCTAAGTATTCCTATATACTAATATATATGTAGAATGTATTAAATGCGATCTATATGTTTATAATAAATGTATTTTTTTTTTCTTAAATCTCAAATAAACAACAAAAACCGAAAACACTCGTATATATAATAAAAATATAAAAATAAAATTGTATGAATGTTGTGAAAAACGTAAATTCAATAAAAAAAATAAAAGAAAATAAAACCAAAGTCTTTCTTTGAACAAGTCCTTGCAAAGCAAAACATTTTTTTTATCTATTTCAGCAAAATATTTTTAATTAAGAGAATGTACCACACATGGACATTGAAATCTTGTCTATAATATAAATTACCTTTTTTTAGTCAAGACGCAAGCCACTAAGTAAATCAAAACTATAATATACGTTTGGAAAGAAAATGTATTCATTCCTTACTTGAATAAGAATAGAAATAAAAGCCAGATAATTGACATGATCTAATAGAAGTAAAGTAATTGACGTAAAGGATAACAAGTTCCCTAATAGGCGGACATCCCACCTAAGCGGTCAAAAAAGTCTCAAAGGTCGCTATCTGCCCCAGGGATATTGTACATGCAACATACACACATACACACGTACGTGGTGCACATACATGCAATTTTGTATGTGTATGTGTATGTGTATGTTAAGTTCCTGTTGGCCTTGACTTTAAGTAATAATTTTATGCATACATGTAAATATACCTACACATAAAGTTGTATGTATTCTATAAACAATAAATAAAAGGAAGTTAATTAAATGCATTTGCTTCTTGCATTTGCATTTGCTCTTTGTATTTGCATTTTATTTGCGCACTCTCTGTGGTCGCTCTCTCTCTCTCTCTCTATCTCTCTCTCTCTTTCCCTCTCTTTGTTGCACGCATATTTATGCAGCTGCGTAATTGACATTTTCTTTTGTTACTCTTTTTTTTTTCCGGTGAGTTTGCACAGTGTTCTAGAATAGTCTAGTTTCTTTGCGATGTTTCTAGCTGCACGAGATCAAATTTTCGATATTAACTTTAATACTCTAATTCAGAAAAATAAACTATCGATATGGTATAAAAAAATATTTAAATTAGCAAATAGAAAATAAAAATTAAATTAAATTAAACGAATACAATTATATATATAATACCCGCAGCAATGCCTATTTTTGCTTAATTAATTATTAATATTTACCTAAACACAATAATCATCGATACATCTGCCATTTTGACGCCCAAAAGCTCTGGTAAAATCGGGATGTTTCTAGAAGAGGCATTTGACATCGGCTGCTGGTATAAAAGCAGCCGTCGGTATTCGTGCCGTTACAGTTGAAAAGTGATATTTGACGAGTTAAGAGCTCTGAAGAAGTGTCATACGATAATTTTTTTTTTTACCGCTGTTACTGAGACGTTGGATATATAAAAAAGGATATACATATATTCGAAAATAAGAAAAGTTGAAAAAGAGTTAAAAGAAAAAAAAAGAGAAATAAGAAAATGTCGCTATCTCAATTTATGTCGCTTGTTGATGCTATGCAAGAGCCTCGTTTTCCAGTGTACGACTTTGGATTAGGTGTGCATCCCAATCAGCTGCAGTCTTGGGGTGCTCCACAATCTCTAATGATGAACATGAACCCTTGGTATATACATTCAGAATGTCTAGTCTCGCCGGTTACCAAGGCACTCGCTAATGCAAGTCGGCGCAATCGCAATATGACCAAGCAGACAAACGGAGAAGATGGGGATGGTGTTCGTGCATCAGCACAGGTGGGCAAAGATGGTTTTCAAGTGTGCTTGGATGTAACAGCATTTAGCCCAAGTGAGCTAAATGTCAAAGTGGTTGACAATAACATCGTTGTCGAGGGTAAGCATGAGGAGCGTGAAGATGATCATGGTTTTATATCACGTCGTTTTGTTCGTCGCTATGCCCTACCCGAGGGCTATGATCCAGACAAAGTAGTCTCTGCTTTGTCCTCAGATGGTGTACTCACTGTAAGCATTCCAAAGCCACAAGGCATCGATGATGCTACCAAGGAACGTATCGTACAAATTCAGCAGGTTGGACCAATCCATCAGAATTTTAAGAAGAATCTTGCTGAATCGGTCGAAGATAAAGCTAAGGATGAAAAGAAAGCAGCTAGCAAATAAAGTGGACACACAACTAGATGCGCCGCCAATAGAGGCAACAGTTTAACTCACTCTCAACTCCTACATACATACATACATACATACTACTTCATATATATATTTATATATATATAAATTAACTCATTAACCATAGTGTTGTAACAACCAAAAAGAAACAAAAAGACTTGATGTATTGTATTTTATGTTAGTAAATCTGTGAGAAAAATTATAAATAAAAAAAAAAAAAAAAAATTTCTTTCACTTTTTGTTTTTTTTTTGTATTTTTTTTCTGTCTGGGTAAGTTACCCTTAAATTAAATGTACAGTAAACACTCGGCTAATACAAACGCGCTTATATGGGTTTGAAAAGCAACACCACAATTGATATGTCTGGCCTTATATATATATGTTTATACTAAAATGTGTGAGTGTACATAGGTAACATAATATGTATATGAATACATAAGTTACATATAAAAAAACTACATATATATATATATATTTATTGGTATATATATATATATATAAATATATATATATATAAATATATATATATATAAATATATATATATATATATATATACATCTGTTATATTAGATTATACCTGTGCTATTAGAAGCAATTTTGTGTTTACGCTTTTAGCAATGCAGTTTTAGCATTGATTTCATTACTTTGATATCCTTCTATACTTTTAGCAGAAAATATATATATATATATATATATTTAGGTATAGTTTTATTTACAGTAAATACTCGTAAATAGTACAAATTGAATGCCTTTGATAATTCTAATTTTGAATCATTTTAAAATTTCGTTTTAAAAATATTTTCAAAAAAAATTATATAATGTATTATACATAATTCTTAATCTTTATTATATTTATGAAAACTGTTCCCAAACTTAATCCAAATTATGGTTATCCGTAGAAAGTTATAAGCTCTTTACTCAGTTTCTTTTGGTTTTTATAAAATATATATTTCTTTATTCCATTCCAAGATCTTTGATGTGTTTTGATACAGCAAATCAATTCCGTTCATACGGACGTACCAGACTATATCGGTTTAAATACTGATGCTAATCAAGAATATATATGTATACATCTTATGTATAGGAACAAAAAATGATTCCTTTTGTATGCAACACTTTCATTAAGCCATTTATCCCCTTTTTTCACTATTAAAGGGTTAAAGCACTAAAAAGAAATCCCAAAACTTGCTCCCTAGTCAACTCGTTTCAGATATACGAACTGTACAGGTATATATAAACATATATAAGCGCTGTACAAATATATATATATATATATTATTGGTTTTAAAACAAACTTGCCTATATAATAAAAACTTTACATTTGGAGTAATTTGATTTTTTTTTTACACATTTATTTTAAATATTTTCATATATAAATTATTATTTTTCATATTTATGTACATATACATTATAGGTATATTTATATACATATACATATAATAATAAAAAATTAAGTTTGATTTCTTTATTTTTGATTTATACTATAATTTTATATATACTATAACTAAATCGGCATCAATGAACGTAGTAAAGCTGAGGGACTTTTACATACATATACAATATATTAAATAGTTAATAGATAAAGCGAGAAGTAGTTTAGAGGGGTTAGTAGTATATCTAGGGATATAGAGCAGTTTAGAGAAAGCAGCTATAAAGATAATCCTAACAAAAAATGCGTTTTTTAACTACAGTAGAACTTCAATTACCCGTATTGCTTGCAATCGAAACAATATCGAAATAATATCAACAAATGGTATAAATATTTTGTTTTTATTTAATTTAATTTTTCTTTTAAGGAATTTTTTTTTATTTTATATATTTTTTTATTTTTTAAAATTGAAAACATTTGCTCAAATTTCTTTTATTCAAATTCATATTTAATAGAATTATTTTGAGGCAAATAAATAAAATTTAATTTTTAGTTATTTTTGGCAAAATTGATTTAACTAATTAACCACAATACGTCACATCGAGGTTCTACTGTACTGTACTGTACCCCCAAACAATTAACTTTTTTAAGGTAATATTTTTTTAGCTTTTTTCTATTTTGTTATTTTGTTTTTGTTTTTATTTTGCTGCCAGTTCGGTATGCGATTTTCTTTATTTTAAATATATTTTAACATTAAATTTATTATTTATTTATATAGTTTATATATATATATATATGTATATATATATATTTATATTCAATGACGCTTAATCACAGATCAATTTTGAAAATTTCATTTGACTTAGAAGTTAAGAAACAAAATACAAACTGTTACAAAGTTTTACGTCTGCTCGCACATCCCTTTTATATATTCTTGTTATCCTTTTCCTTAATATTATATTTATATACATATATACATATATATATATATATATATATAAATATATATATGCATATATATAGGATTTGGCTTAGGCAGCGGTGTGGTATTGGGGGTCATGGTTGTTGACGTTGATGATAAATGATATTGGATATTGATGCGAGATTTGCAGCATATTTTTATGTACATAAATGTTAAATAGTTTGTTCTATATATATATATATATTTATATATATATATATATATATATATTATATATTATCTTGTGATTTGATTTATTATGTTCTTTTGCAGTCTCAAAAATTGTTTATGGGCTTTGTAGTAGCTATGGATGTTTTGCTATGGATGTCACTTTTGTTGCTTTTGCTTAAAATTGTTGTTAAAAATAAAAAATAAATAGTTATATTGAAAAACAACTAAGAAATCTATAGTCGAATGTACCCGACTGCGAGTCCCTTTGCCTACAGACACAGTCATACACACACATACACACAGTTCTACACACATTTTAAGCCATTTCGAGCGCCTTTTATCCTGCCCCCAAGCGCTTCATAACGCGATACTTAATGTTGTATAACTTTCATAGTATTTGTTTAATCTTGACGAGATTCACAACATAGATCAAGATCAATAGTCTAATTATGTGTGCCAAAAACAAATTTGATCCGTTAAAAATTGTGCTCAATAATCGTGTGTTTCGTACTGCGGGAGTCAGGGCAATGCTAGAAGAAGTAATCAATTTGAAAAAGGACTTCATACGGACAGACAGATAGACGGAGAGGGCTAGGTCAACTCAGGTAGTTGTCCTCATCAAGAATATATATATTTTATGGGGTCTGCGATAATTAGTCTTTTTTTAAGGCAAAGGGACTAAAAATAACTTAAAAAAAAAAAAGAAAAAAAAAACCAATGGAAAAATATAACAACAATTATTTCGCAAACGGAAGTTTTTTGTGTGCGATAAAAAATGTTATTAACACTTTTTTTTTGTTATCATTAATTAATTTTCTGACTTAAAATCAGAGTACAATAGAGGGAGAATTGGAGAGAGAGAGAGAGAGAAGGAAAAATGTATAAAAAGAGAGAAAGAGAGAGAGAGAGAGAGAGAGTGTGTGTGTGTGTGTGTGTTTGTTAGTTTTGGTTTAAATAAATTGTGTTTTATGCATAAAATCACTTCTTAATGAGACTTTCACAGCTGCTGCTGAGATTTGGCAACGATTTAAAAAAGAAACGGGAACGATCAATTTGCTCATCAGCCGCAGAGCTATTGGAGCTTTTGTTATTGACCTCATCCACGCCCTTATCAAAGGAGCGACGTAGCAGTAATTGCTGTGGTTGATGCTGATGCTGTTGCTTATGATTATGATGATGATGTTGTTGTTGTTGGTGTCCGAGTGTTGGCAATAATGGTGATGCTGTTAATTCTATATCCAGTACAATATCATTGCCAATTTGTTTAGTTATGGCCAATATAGCCTGGTGCTCCTGTTGTTCCATTTGTAATTTGGTATCTGAATAACGTCGATGATCTGTCTCCCTTAATTGCCCCAAATGACAATCACTGGTAACGGCACAACAGTCCAAAGCAGTTGGATCCTCAGTGTTTAAGATGCTTGAATGACGATAGTCGATCTTTGGTGGTGTACTATATTCATAGGTAAGTGTTGAAGTTGCAGCAACGTCTACACCAATGGGCGAGTCATTAAGTATATCACGATTCTCCAAGAATATGGATGAGTTTGAGTAACGTTTCGAAGATTGATGTGGCTTATAGGCAAAGCCGCCTAAACCATTTGCCACAGCATGTGAGACACCGGAACTAATTGAAGGCGCTTTGTGTTCACCGCTGCCTGTTAAAGTATACCAAAGATTAGTCTGTTATATTTGGTTATGGTATTGGATTTGACACTGACCACTGAAACTACTTAGCTGCATGGCATGCTCACGTCCAGTATCTGTTGAGATGCCACTGGCGCTGAGATCCTGACGTGAGCCGGCGCATAGATCAACGGCTGAACCGCGACTAGAGCTTTCCGAATGCTCGAGCACATTGTGTATGGAGTCATGGAAGGGTGTCATACTGCCAGAGCCCTGTGGACAGGGTCGAAATGACGAGATCTGTGAAACAACATCATCCAGCGCCCAATCACGATCATAATTATGCTGCGATTGAGAGCATTCAATATTGGCAGCAACAGCCACTTGACCCAACTGTTGACCCAATTGTTGACGCTGTGCATGTACATCATCATCCTCAGTCTGGGTACAGGCACTACTATGCGGTGTCACATCCAATTGTAGCATGTGTTGTGGTGATGCATTTAACAGACGCTGTTGCATTTGCAGCTGCATTTGTTGCTGCAAACCCGTTGATGTTGCATCATCCAAGGCACCTAAAATTGAATCATGAACAGCATGTCCTCCACCAGCACCTCCACTAGCATTAATCTCCACAGTACCATTCACTGCGCCATGTGCCAATGAGCTATGCGTTTCACTAAAATTATGATGTGCCGTCACTGGTGATGGTGGTGCCAAAGGATGTATCTTCTCTGGTGCATTCTGTATAAGCAGGATCCTGTAAGCAAATTTCAATTATAAATTAGTTCAAAAGTTATTTTCATTTTATAAATATATTAATTATTTATAAATATATATATATACAATTAAAGAAGCGATTCAGTTTGGAAAGCTGCTCCTAACTTATTCTATATGCAGTTGCTTTGGGCATAGTAAAATAGTCTTAGAAATCAATAGTCCTATAAGGCATAACATCATATTTGATCTTGAGACATATATAGCAATGGGTATATTGTTAGGTTGGAATATAGATGTGGTTGCCCCTGTATGATAGATGTGGGACAAATATGCTTCAACCATTGAGTCTTGCGTCGTCACATTTTATCTATACAACTGGAATTTCATTTCCTAGCACTATTCTAGCATTATCCTAGTAGTATCCTCGCAGTATCCTAGCAGTATCCTAGCAGTATTCTAGTAGTATTCTAGCAGTATCCTAGCAGTATTCTAGCAGTATTCTGGCAGTATTCTTGCAGTATCCTAGCAGTATCCTAGCAGTATTCTAGCAGTATTCTGGCAGTATCCTAGCAGTATCCTAGCAGTATTCTAGCAGTATTCTTGTACTATCCTAGTACTTTAATGTCAACGCCTTAATAGCTCATTTTTAGACATGTTTTAGACCAATAAATTGAGAGCTCCTTGGTAAGTGAACTAGATAGATGTCCTCTCATATGACAAGCTATAATCTACTCTGTGCAGCAAGGGACAACACAGTATAAAGCAATTATTCAATTGGACTCAACTCTTATAAGAAAAAGAAATTTGTCATACAGAGTTAATAAAATGCGTTGCACACGAATTAGAAAGAGAAAGCAACAGCCAGCAGACATGACAAAATAAACAGAGATAGATAGATAAATTGAGATAGAGAGAGAGAGAGAGAGAAAGAGAGAGAGAAAGAGAGAGATAAAAAGAATGAAACCTTTTAAAGAATATATTTTGACACATAAAGAGTAAAGTAGAGTAGAAAATGAAAAGGAAAATTTCTTAATTTAAGTAAAAATATATAAATATATGCGGAAAATATGAAAATGAAATGGTGATATGATTATTTTTTATATTTTTAATGGAACTAAAATTGAAATAGGATATGAATCATGGCTTAAAACTATTATATATGATATATTTCGGAAGTATCTTTAAACTTGGTTTAAAATGGTACATTAAGAGAACTAAAATGTACCCAACAATGAGTACCTAATGGCGTGTAACTTGTGGCTTGTCTTTGAGCTGTTCAACTAGCAAGTGTCAAGTGCTGATTTGATGGTCAAGAAGTGTTTGGTGGCAGGTCAAAGAAGCTAACAGCTGCTGCTAGTAAACAGAAATCGAAATCGAAATTAACTATAGGGAATATACCCAATAAGTTTTTATTTTAAAAGTGCACAAAATATTTATAACTGTTACGTGTTAATTGTGCAGCAGCTGTTGACCAAGTTGAGAAATTTAATGAGTTTTTTGTTATGTTTAATTTAAATAGTTAAATAAAAGTATACCTCTTTTTGGTATATAAGGGAAAATAAATGGAGTTTTTTTATTTAGTTGAAATATTGAAATGAAATTGTATCCATTACTGTTCCAACTGGTATTGTTGCCACTTGTTGTGCTCAGTCAAACTTGGGACAGACGTTGTCCTGGCGAACCGGGTATATATATATTTTATATAACTATATTAAGAATTCTTTAATTGATTGTTTGTTTAATTTGGTTTGGTTTGGTTTTAGCCTCACACACATGCCTATCAAAGAGAGCTCTTGGACACAGTCGTTATAGATGGTGTAAATTTCATGCCATGAACGAGATGTGGTACTATAATATATACCATAACACTTGTAATCCGATGGTCTTCTATGGTTGTGCTGGTAATGGTAATCGTTTCTGTACAAAGGTTGACTGCGAAAAGCAGTGCATGAACTAATCCTATATACTATATATACTATAGATATTGAAAAAGTTAACAAATATATTGAATGCTTATTGGAATTGTAAGGTACTAACTCTAGGAGAGATTTGTTTCTAATACAATGTGCTTAGTTTATTGAATACAATACAAATTGAAGTCAAGGGAACACCACTTGGAATGCAGACAGTTTATTACTGCAAACTGATGCACATTTCGTAGAGATGGGTAACTATGATAGATAGTATTTAATGGTTAGAGCGTAGTTTATAATATAGTTTGTTATAGTGGGTTGAGCCTTCCTTAGTTTTGGGTAATGAAGAACTGTTGCAACGTGGTCTATGCAATAGAACTTTGGGTATTTGTTATCGAAGCGGGTTGTTCCATTGAATTGGGTGTTTACTCGCCTATTGCGTGCTTTCCAACGATGGCAGAGATGTAGATATGCCTTGCATTGAATGTACATAAAGACAATGCCGCCAGTGAGTCCAACGGTAACAACGGCCAGTTTTGTCCAGAATGGCCAATCTGTTGATGCAAAATGGAATGAATTTAAATTAAGTTTAATCATATTATGCAGACTGAATAAATTGAAAAAGGAATGCAGGGTAGAAGGGAAAGGAATTGATATTATGTACAAACCAATCATGCCACGTTCAACATCATCTGCTGCCCGCTCGATGAGTACACAAAGTGACCAGATGACGCACAATGCTGCGGCACAGTGCACTAGCACCGTGCAGCAAAGTCGACGCCTTTCAATGTTGGAGATGTCAAGGCTGCGCCACTGTCAATCCGCCGCATTCCAATCGATGTGCCAGTACCACAAAAGGAAGCCAAACAATATATATCAAAAAAAAAAAACAAAAACATGAAATAAGAAAATAGACAAAACAGAGAGAAAGAGCAAGTAGAGAGAAAGATATAAATTAGATTTTTCTTTTTATTTATTTTTTTTTTTTTACTTACCTCATTGAAGGGCTTTATTTTGGTGTGCATTATGAAGGGGAACTTGCAAAGCTCACAGGAATTGGTTGCCGATGCATCCAGCCACTGTTGCAAGCATGCCTGATGCACATACTTGAGGCTGCCGGAGCAATAACATGGCGTTAGCAATGGATTCTGTGGATCACTTTCGCAGTGGCAAATCCGGCATATATCACCGCTATTCTGTGATGCTTGACTGCTGCCTGAACCGAATCTATAAGTATATAATAAACATTTCGTTACATATTATATATATATATATATATCACCAATTATATAAAGAGTATGTGTGTGTGTATTTGACCTTTAGAACAAATGACTTAAAATTTATAGGCGGCCACATTTGATGGCACATTTGATTGGCAACTTATTGAAAGGATTCAGTCAGCCCACGTCCTTTTTGTGTAATATTTCCACAAAGGATTGCTTCATTACGCCAACGTTTTCCCTCTTAACTCTCTCTGCAGCATTAAGCATTAAGCATATGTGTATAGCACATTATATATATATATATATATATATGTATGTATATATTCCCATTCAATCGTACTTTTTTACACACAAGATAGTACGTAGTAAAGTTGCCTTTGAAGATGATTTAAAATAATGATTGAAATGTACCACAAATTGTAATTCCTGAGGTAATTGCTAGCTGCCAAGTATCAGTAGAAAACTGTACCAAAGCAGAAATTAAACAGTACCTAAAGAAAGTTTACGTAGGAATATATACAAAACTATATACTAGAATGTACCAAAGGCAGTATCAACACTAAAAGAAGATAGAGCCAAGACAATACTAATACAGTTCTAAAACTGTGAAAAGAAAGTACCGAGACAGCACCAAGGCTCTAACAAGACTGTAAATAGTCAGTTATATTAAAGTACCAAGACTGTAATAAGATAACAATAAGACTGTAAAAAGACAGTACTAAAATTTAGCTTGCACTATACCAAGAGCATTATAAGATAGCAGTAACAAGACAGTACAATAGCTGAATCAATACCGTCGATATATAAAGTATTATCCGAACTGTACCATGACACAAATAAGGTAGTACCAACTGTTAAATACCAAAGTATTAACTTATACAAAATAAAAAATATTTATGAATATAGTTAAAAAGTAATAATTAGCAACATCTCAGCAGTATTAAGATGATATCAAAGCAGTATTTCTGTTGTACCAACGCAATACTTCGGCTGTACCAACAGAGTATTGCAATGTCAATATTAATAGAAAGGTACATTTGTACCCAAGCAGTTGACAAGCAGTGTAAGTATCAGTAACAAAGTCACTCATAAATAGTTTTCAAGCAGTGCTATATAATTATTTCAGCTGTACCAAAGCAGTGAATAGAAATATATACGCAGAGACAGGCGATACCTTAACAGGATTCAATACAATACCATAACTGTACCAAGACATATCTTTCAAGGATAACCCACAAGTATATTAAATAAGCATTAAATAAAATTACAGCAAAATTAAGTCACGACCAAGTCCATAGAAAAATTCGTACCTAAAAACATTTTTTAGCCAATTTGCCGTAACGGCAACAATTTCCGGGGCAATATCGGCGCAGTGCAGTACAGGTGCAACAGCTGGATTACAAACGAGTTGAGCCACTAATGAATATTTATGATGGTTTCACACCAGAAACAAACAGAAGCAAAAAACAAAAAGAAAAAGTTATAAAAATTAATGAAAAAAAAATAAAACAAAACGAAAAAGGAAAAAAAAACATTGTTATTTGTATGCAGTTCGTGTCAGGTGCTGCAACTATGTGTGTGTGTGTTAGTGTTATGCTTTTAGGTTGGTGTGCAGTAACTATTAAAACACCCACACCTAAACACACACACACACACACACAAACAAACAGAGATATAGAGACGAAGCAAGAAAACACTTTATGCGAACAAATGAATCACAAATAAGTTGACAGAGCAATTTACAGTCGATCATTTTATGTATGAATAATCACGTTTTGTGCTAAAAACAATTGCATATGACAAATAGTAAAAGTACCAAAAATATGATGCATATATATATATATATATATATATATATATATACGTATATATATGTAAACGGTACCAGTCTGTATACTTTTTCTGTTGCAATTAGAATCTGTTGATGTTTCAAGCATCTATAGTATTTAGTATTTAATAGAAATTATCATCGGAGACCCCATTGAGTATATAGTATCTATATACGCTATTTGTTTTACATTTTTGAATCGCTAAACGAGTTTGTTGTCGATTTTTGAATTCCCCACCTGACCACCGGAATACGAAAAAAGCGAGTATTAAGCACAATTTTCAACTGATCAAATTTCTTTTTAACACACATAATAATAAGACCATTGTTGATCTACGCTGTGAATTTCGTTAAGATTAAACAAAAAGCACGGTGGTTATATAACATTAAGTATCGCGTAATGGAGCGGAAGGGAAGGCTCAAAAGCGCGCGAAATGGCTTAAAGTGCATGTAGAACTGTATGTATGTGTGCGTATGTATGTGTGCGTATGTATGTGTCTGGTTGTGTGTGTATGTCTGCGTCTGTAGGCAAAGGGACTCTTGTAATCGGATACACTTAGTTATTTCTTACTTGTTTTATTTAGGTTATTTTTGATTTTAACTTCAATTTTTATTTTTAAACACAAACTGGTTTAATTTTATTTATTTTCTCTTTACATTTTATTTAACTGATTTTATTTTTTAACAAAAAGGAAAAGAATAGGAAGAAAAGGAAGCGACAAATTTTTAAAATAAAATAAAGTGCAAGAGCTTTACGTTAATTGCAAACACGTGAATAAAAAGTATAATTATTGATTGCGAATATTTAAGTGAATGTAATTAAATTTTGTTATTTACTTTGATGCAGAAGGAGAGAGAGAGAGAGCAAAACAGAGAGGAAGAAGATGAGACAGGGAAATAAGTAAAGCAAGAAAAAACAAAAAGGAATATTAAAGGAAAAATAATAAACTAAGGGAGGGGAGAAAGCGTCTTGCCATAAGCCAAAAGGAAGAAGAATAAAAAGAAGATACTAATAAAAACAAAATCAGAAAATAACCTAAATTATTAATAAAGTTCTAGTACCTATCGATAACTGATAACAAAACTATCTTTTATCGTTTGCTATAAGCTACCTTCTCTCCAATCTATTATTCTGTTCCTTAAAATAGCTTGAAATAAACTTAGAGACTCTCTTAATATTAATTATCGATAATCGATAATTAATTATCAATTCTAATTGCCCAATTAAGTGTACTCTAATCTACTAAATACTAATGCTTATCTTAACTAAAAATAAAGCTAAGTAAAATTAGGAATAAGAATACTATAGGAACCCCATCAAGCAATGGGAATTCCCCCAATGATTCAACTAGATCCAAATACTATGAAAGGCATATATAAAGTTTATCGCAATGAAACAAATCTGTGGTAAACCCCATATATATATATATATATATATATATATATATATAATATAAGTATATATTTAATATATATATAAACATAATAATTCATGTAATAAATTCTAATGAATTCGAATTTCATGTAGATTTCATCAGAATTTCGTTTTAATAACGCACAGAAGAAATTATATATAAAAATAAAATAATAATAATAATATATATATATATAGAATATTGTATTTAATTTCTTTGAAGTATTATTTCTTTGAATTAAATAGAAATTATTTAAGGCTTTTATCAATTGAGAACTTTTCTTTAAAATCTTCTAATCTTAATTTGTATTTAAAATGCGACAAGAATTGTTCTAAATGATTCCATATAAACTATATATAAAGGTACAGTAGAAACTTGATAGTAGCAGCTCATCAGTTATTATACATTTCAATTGCTGTGTTTATACTTCTATATCTATCGACTACGATTACTATATCTACAACTACTACTACTATTTATACTATATATCCTATACTACTACTATGTGAACTACTTCTACTATATCTACTACTACTACTACTATTTATACTATATATCCTATACTACTACTATGTGAACTACTTCTACTATATCTACTACTATTACAAGCAGCTACATTCGAAGAATTCTACTGCCTAAATCAAAGGTTCTCTTTTGTATTAGTGTTAAATATATGAGATGAAAGGATGAGCTAAGGTTCTGTATAGAATCATGGCCGAACTTGAAAGCCACCAAAAGGCAAAACAATAATGCAAAATAATGTAATAATTAATGTAATGAATCAATAATAATCAATTATATATATATACTATATGTTTATGTAGATGTAGAGAGATAATTTATATATATTAGTATATATATATAGAAATCTGTATAATCGATAATGAATAAACACTTCATTTCAGTGGCTTAACTAGAGTGTAGTTAATTTAATTAAAACAATTAATCTTGCAACAGTTGAATGCATTTTGCATGTTGATGAAATGACATTTATCTAACAGATTATATATATACACATATATATATGTATATATATATAAATATATATATACATGTTCTATATGGAAATACAATTTGTCATTAGCTAATTTAGCTGTCAGAGCCAGTTGACGACTGTTATAAATTTTGCATTAGCTTATTACAAAATGTTTCAATTGAAAGTTTTAGTTTAGAGAACTGTGAATTAGCCAAGTTAATGGCGGTTACCAATTAGAGTGTTGCGACTGTTCAGTTGTATATGATTATAGCCTTGTTACGCCTCCAAGCAACGCCTACAAATACAATTACAACAGACAAAACTTATAGCATACATACATAGACAGACACATAGACAGAGACAGAGACAGAGACAGATAGAAAAGATTGAGATTGAGAGAGGAAGGCAAAGAAAATTGCTTTTGCTACGTTTTCAGTTGTTGTTAGGAAAGTGGGTTAAGGGGAGGAAGGGAAGGTAGGAGGCAGTAGAGAAAGAGGCTACTTTTACTTTCAGCAATTGGCAGTTGTGGCGGCTGCCACCTCACATTTTATTTATTTTTTTATTTTTGGCCCACTGTTTCGAATGTTTGTCATGTGTTTTAGAGTTCAGACGGCAAGTGCGTGATTGCGCTGAAGGACATCGCAGGACATACGGTCTGAAAAGCCAGCCAAGCGTTTATCCATTTATAGTAGTAGTGGTAGAGCTTGTTGTTGTTATTTTTTTTTTATTGTTTTTGTTGCTGCCGCCGGTTGTCATCACATTTGTTGTGGGCATGGGACACGAGCATGGACATAGTATACAGGACATAGGAGACAGTATATAAATATATATATATACTTTATATATATATATAAGACATGGGACAACAGTTTGAGTTTCATGTTAATGGTTTGAGCTTTAAGGCCATGGCCATGGCTATGTATAATATTTTTTGTCCTGACTGCTCTGGGTGCTCAGCAATTGACTGCTGTCCTTGGATCAATAAAACGCATTTCGAAGAAGTGTGGAATAAACGAGTACTGCCAGGAGAAGAGTCCCTTTTGCTCATAAACTACAAACACAAACACAAACACAAACACAAACAAATTGTATCTATATATACATATGTATATAGATATACAAAAATAAGATATCATGTATTTCTTTCTTTTTATATACTTCAATTTCGTTGTTGCTTTATACTTTCTGTTTGGTAGGCTCAACGTTAAGCAACACATTTATATGCGCATCTTCGTTCAGTTTTGGCTGCCAATTTTATGACTTCATTAGATAATAGGCACAGGAGCCAAAACACACATACATATTGGATGATTGGAGCAGTAGCAAAAGCAAAAGCAAAAGCAGAAGCAGAAGCAGAAGTAGGAGCAGGAGCAGAAGCAAGAGTAGTAACAGTAGACAACGCCAGACTGGCGACATTCAAGTACTTTCTCTTCTTTATCTTTTATATATAGTTCTTTCCTATCGTTTGTGCTTATCAGTAACCTTTAGTTGACTTTCGCCTGCTGTTCATTAATTGCGTGCAATTTAACTAAATCTAATTCGATTGAACTCTAATTGAAATTAATCGATTCTTAAATTAATCGATAACTAATTGCTTAACATATATATATATATATATATAAATGTTACATATATATACATAAACATGATTTCTATATGAAAATTTATAACCTCAAATTTGCAAGCAATTCTATACTCATTAAAGACTTTTAAAAGTAAAAGGGGTGTATTGATTTACAGGTAGTAGAGATAATGTATATATATATATATGCTTGGTCAGCATAGTTGCAAGATCTGATATTAAATTGCTTTTCATTTAAGAGCACATTTTTCAGCTATAATATTAAATTTTCGTACAAAGTTGGTTAATTTTTGTTGTGAGCTTGGTTAAAGCGCTGTTCTTAATCGTTTAAAGCATTAGTCATAGTTTATATTTGTTTAAAAAAGGGTGTGCTATATCTATTGGAATTTCATACCTTTACAAATACTTTTGCAAATCCAATTTCATTCTCTAAAATTAACAACTAATGAACAGAATATAAATAAAAATTCCAGTTAAAAGAAATAAAAAACGTTTTTGTTGTTATTTCTTAGTCATTAGTTGGGTTATTAGTAAGTGTAACTAATGTTATCTATATCTTTTTATATATACTTATATATAATTATCGACAAACGACTAACAACCAATTATAAACTATTCATTAAGAGGGTGGCAACATTTTAAATGAGCTCGTATACTTACATACATACATATATACAAATACACAATATATATCAATACTTTAACAATGCAAAATAATCTTTTGCTTTATTTTCTATTCCCTTAATTTTTGCGTACATTTTTAAGCACACGCACAATGCAGATAAAGTTAAGCTTAAAAACCCTGAGAGTAAGCAAAGAGACTGAAACTTTATATGCACATATCAGTAAGGGAGACAGAGATAGAGCAGCAATTGTAAGTATAGAAATCTGTGTAAGCGGCTTTGGCATGTGTTAAGTTAATAATTATGTAGTACCATAAATACATATATATATATATATATATATATATATTTAAACATATATATGTTATGTATATATATAGTTATACATAAATATTTTTTTAAACAGTTTAACTAATAGAAGTAAATAGTTTCCGCAGCAATGCAAGCAAAATACCAAAGCCATGTGCTGCCAGTGTTGCCCATAGGCTAATCGCAATGCAAACAAAAGAGCGAGCGAACGAACGAATAAGAGAGTCAGAAGTTAGCAATAAGTTTGCAGTGCTAAATTGAATTGCAACAGTGTGTGTGTAAGTGAGTACGCGCAGAGGATCAAAATGATGTTTTATTTTATGTCTTCATTTAATGCATATTTGCTGTAATTTTTTTGCAAGGTATCTGGCTAGTCATGCATCGACAGCAACACACAAAATACACCCGCACACCTGCATTTTTATACAATGAAAAACTATCACATTTCAACCTTTCATACACACACATGCATACAAACATATATCTTTGTATGAGAAACTACAAAAAAAAAAAAAGAAATAAAATAAAAGTTTTGTGCAATTTTTTCTTGCTGGTTTCAAGTTGCCCTTTACAACTGCACACAGCTTGTTATTATTGTTGTTGTTATTTTTGTTGTTGTTATAAGTTGCTGCTATTGTTGTAAGCCGCCCTTCGTAAGCTGCTTGTTGGCAGCACTTCCGTCATGTACAGAGATGTCCAATACGTTAATACAAGCCATAATTCTATATACACATATATATATATATATATATATATATATATACATGCGTGTATACATACACACAAACTTATATATATATATAGTAGGATTATGTATGTATGAGCATACGTGTATGTTTGTTTGCAAAGGCATACACATGTTTATGTGACTGTATGTGCCTGTGTGTGTGTGTGTGTGTGTGTGTGTGTGTACGTACGTGTGTGTAATCAGTCAGTGCGCCATCAGGCAATCAATTTAATCAGTTGTGCCCATATTATGTCAATTGTATTGTACCTTTACTGACCCCCGACCCTTCTCACTCACTCACTCACACTTTCCCTTTCTCTTTCTTCTCCCTCTTATTAAAAGTAGACAGTGAGTTGGAGCGGTCAAATGTGTATGGCACGGTTGAGTAATTAATGACTTTTAACCTAATGCTTTCATTCTCTCACGCCTTCCCCAACTCCTATCTATGTTGCCGGTTGTTAGGTATCATTATCTCTCTTACACAACAAACAGACATAATTACACATTACGTATACGCAATGTGCCAGCCAGAACATAATGCATCAAATGCAAAAATTTGCAACAGTATCTGTAACCATATAAAAAACCAAATTGAAATCCAAATCCAAATCTGAATCCGAATACGAATCTTAAATTAAATTCACTGCGAGATTCAAATTCATTTCACAATTTGCTGTTGATAAATGGCATTTTGAGCAGATATTTGAACAGCTGTGAGACTCCCACATTCGCATTTAATTAGCAACAAATTAGCACACTTATCATGTATATATATATATATATATATATATATATGTATATATATATACATACAATAGAGATCATATGATATATACAAATTATATATATATATATAATTCGCTATAACATTATATACAACTTAGAACTGAGTTTCAACAATTTGAGTTTTACTCTGTTTTTCATTTGTTTTCTTTAGCTTTACTTTAGCGTTTGCTGCTTGTTTACTTTTTCATCTTTTTCATCTATTATTTTTATTAATATTTTGCTTTTTATTTGTTTATTTTCTTTTGCTCTCTTCATACATTTATTTATTTCTTTGTTTGTTTTTGTTTGCTTTATTATTATTCAGTTTAAGTCGCAGCAAACTGATGCCAAGCAACAACGTTACTCTTCAAAGGCTTTAATTTCCCAATTATATATCTATAGTATATATATATATATATATATATATCTATAATATAAATAATAATAATATGATATAAATATATATATATATCTATATATTGTTTTAAAAGATTTTTATTTAAGTGAAGAAAGAATTATATTCTTAAAGTTAACTGATAATTGCTTCAAATTGTTATCAAATATGTTTGAAAAAAGTTTATATACAACTTTTGTAACTTATATCAAGTAAACACAAGCATGCATACACACACATACACACATACACACATACACGCACACACATACACTCTAATACATGCTGTATAATCTTATATGTAGCTGACAAAGTTCCTTTGATAAGAGCGCTGTAATTTGATTAAAATATTTCCTAAATAACTTTTGTGTTTTTCAATGTATCCTTATGAAATTTACAGCATAGCTTAAAGTTACTCTTAAAAGTATATGTACCAAAATTGCTTAAAATAACTTAAGCAATAGCAGCTCATAAAATTTACTTAAGCATTACATGCCCCATTTTTGCTACAGAAAATAATATCACTAATTTTGGCGTATACTTTTAAGCCATTTCAGAGTATTTATATGGTATATATATAGAGTATATATGTGAGCACATATATATATATATATATATATATATATATATTCAATTTATTATACTATATATTATAATATATATTTTATATTATATATACTATAAAGATTGTATGATGCTAATTGACACTCTCAAGGGCTGTTAATGCATTCCTATAAGGATTATAACCTTAAGCTACAAATACCTACATATATATATACATATATATGTAAAAGAAGAGATAACTAAAGACTTGTCAAAATTTCAAGTTAACTCAAAAAAAAAAATCAAATAAAAATGTATAATAAATTAATGGAAAAAAACAAATAGGAAATGTTTATATTGATATATCTTATATCTTCAGTATTATTTTTAAATAGAAATATATAGAATAGAAATAATATATATATATATATATATATATATATATATAAATAGTTTATGATATATATTATTAGGTACATAATTCAAAATTAAGTTAAGTTTATGATCAAAAATAGTTTATCTCTGAAAAAAAAAATTAACATCCCAAAATAGATTATTTGACTCATTTATATACAATTATATATAAGTATATACATAACTGTGTACTGTATATATACATATATGTATATGTATATATAAACACTTTACAAATTTGTCTCTTTCTGGCTTTTATTTTCTGTTTAAAAATTTCATTGAAAAGTCAAATAAATTTGCAAAAAAATTGTTTTTTTTTTGTAAATTAATTCCACATATATATATATATATATATATATATATGAATATAATAATGAATAAAAAAAAATAGCATTTATCAATAAAGGAAATGAGATTCTAGAAAGCAAACAAAGAGATTCTACAAACGAAGCAACGAATGAAAGAGAAAGGGTTAAAATAAAAAATATAAATAATAAATAAACAAAAAAAAAAACAATTTTTTATGTTTGTGCATTAAACAGATATTGCGTTTAAATAAGTTAAAATGCAAGTTCATTAAATGTCAGGGATATTATCACAGATTATAAAAATATATATATGCATATATATACATATGTAACTAAGCTTAGATTAAAGCGCATAAGCCTGTATCTGTGTTCAGTCTGTGGAAATATTTAAACGAATTGGCAAAGTCGCTTGGCAAATATTTGTTTGAAATGAGCAAATATTTAATATAAGCAACAAAAGCAAAAAAAAAAAAGACAACAATTGCGACAATAACAACAACACCAACAACAACTGGTAAGGTGAAAGATTTCAAAAGTGTTGAGTAGATTGTGAGGGAACTGATAAGTAGACGCCTTATATGGATATGTTTGGTTTCAGTGGAAAGATATAGCAACACTTTCGGACTTGTCACTTGATATAAATATAAATAGTATTTACTATATAAATATATATATTTGTAGTATTAGAGGCTGTTGACTTTCATATGAATTATAATAATACCATAAATTATGGTAAGAAAAAGTTTACACTAAAGTTAAGACAACATTTGCTAGCCATTAAAATAAAATGAATGAAAGTGTTTTTATTATTATTTTATTTTGTGAATGAATGAATGAACGAGCGTATATTTATATTTAAATATATATATATATATATATATATGAATATATGAATGAATCCATATATTAATTTGAATAATTGTATTAGTTAATTAATAGCTATTACACACATACAATATTATATATAGTAAATCAAAGTAATTAGACAACAAAGTGTCAGTTACTTGACACCTGAAACCTTTAACAATTCTAAGCAAAAACAATTTGCATATCAATTGTAGCGCCGATCGGTTCATTGTATATGGAAATATATATATATATATATATATATATACTAAGTTTTCTGTAGAATATATATATATATATATATATATATTTATGTATATTTATATCGACAGGTTGTTATAATTTTAATTACTAACATTAACATTTATTGCATGTACTTGCTTTAATGAGCTGAGAGCTGACAGTTCAACTAACTTATGATATATTTATTGTATCGGAATAATTGTATTAATATATATATATATACATATATTTATATGTATATGTATTCATATATATCTATGCTTCTTGGTTTTCAACTACTTTTTGGGAACTAAAAACTATTCATGCATATAAGTATAAATATGTATATAGTATATAGAAATATACAATGTATATATAAATGTGTGTATAAAAACAAAACAAAATGTTTATGATGAAACGTGCGATAAATGCAAATGACGCAGATATTTATTAAAATTTAAGATCTTAAATTGAACGACTTAATGTTACCCTAGACGAAGATCGTCTATCTAATTGGGAATACAATTAGGAAAGATAATAAGATCGTAATGCGAATATCGTAAAAATTTTGTATGCCCCTAAAAGTAAAAGATTTGCTCTGGCATATACAGATATATATATATATATATATATATATATTTGAGTTTTCGTAAATCACAACTTGAAAACAAAGTGTTATTTGTTGCAGTCCAAAAAAGAAAATTAAATTAAATTTCTATGTTGAATTCTTAATATAGTTTCATATGCGACTTTTGAATTGTTATATTTTGGTATAAAAAAAATGTATTGTAGACCGATTTCTATACAATATTTTAGTAAAAATAATATCTATTAACAATTTAAGTATTTTAACATAATTTAGTTGTATTTACTGAATCACTTTTTGTACTAATTTTGATGCTAACTTTAACTCGCAATAACTGGCAAATTTTTAAAACGCATATAAAAATGTACGATATTTAAGGCATTGTAAGATAGGTGCCTGAGGGAAGGGGAGGGGGACGTTGCAGTTTTGAATGACAATTAAAACTTACCTGACATTTGCATAGTGCTGGCCAGAGCCACCAGTGCTCCAATCCACATGCTCAATTTCTGATGATGTTTTGGCGTTGTCGCACGACATTCTTATGTTATTTGTTGTTGTGTCTATACTCTTATTATTATTATTACATTCAATATATTATTTGCTTGTTGAGAGAGTATGCTGGTCACACTATTTAAGTTATAATCATTAAACTTTGTTCGTCTTTTCCTTTTCCTTTTCCTTTCTTTAATTTTTAATTTTTTTTTCTCTTATATACATATATATTTTTATATATTTGACGTCTTCTTTGACGTTTGTTGCAGACCGCTGCCTTGACCCCTTGCAGTATTCCTTACAATTCGAACAATGTCTACATTGCTTTCTTCTTCTCGATAATATCGTTCATACGTTTTGTGCTCTTGTTATGATTTTGTTTTTGGTTTTTATTTTTGTTGTTGTTGTTATTATATTTGGTGCATTCTGCTTATTTCGACACGGTAAACAGATGCTTCGGTTGATGCTAATGTTGTTGTAGGTGCTGCTGCTGCTGCTGTTTTATTAATAGCAAACGGCTGCTCAGGATTAATGTTTATTTTTTTGTTCACACTGTTCGTTCGTTGACTTTAGGCTGATTGTTTTGGCCGGGGCTTACTTCGATTTTTTGCAAAATGAAAATAATAATAATAAAAAAAAAAATATCTATTTTAGTGCGCCGTACGTTTTTAAGGCGTTTGAACTCTTCTTCTGGAATATTTATGGGTTCGTCTTATAACCCATAAAAGCGTATGTGTTTGTGCGTATCTATTATTATTTTTACTGTTAATGCACACAAAATGGTAAATCTTTTTATTTTTTGATATTTATATACGATTTAGAAGGCTCAATAAAATGTACCGTAGTCTATACTACATACTATATGCGAGATTGTACATATTTCGATATATTTTATTTATTCTTTTTTACTTTAATCAAAAGCAAATTTACTTAAGTTACAAATAAAACAAAGAAAGACATTTGAAAGACGTTTGACTCAACCTGCGACATAGACGCACTTGCACTACGAGGGCTGCGACGATACTGTAAAGCGAGACTGCAGAACTCAATTGTGTAAATACTTCATAACATTTGACGTTTACCAATAGTCGCTGGAATCGACACAAAATTATCGATACATTGTTATATGAAACAGAAAAAAAATACTAGAATAAAATGATAAATACTGCCAAGTTAAAAATGTTATTGTTTAAAGCTCTGTTATTTAAATATTCAGCGCAATTTTTATAACTTTCAAATTATATGCACCAATTTTAAGTTGATTATATAAGTTTTAATAAAAATAATATTAAATATAAGTTTGGTTTTATTATTATTGGCCCAAGTGAAGAAAACGTTAATTCTGTATAAATAATATATAATTACGACTATAAGCTAATTACAGTTAGGTATAAAATGTTAAAAAAAAAGAAATAACAAAGCAAAAACTGGATTGGCAGTTCTATTTATACAAAGGCAAGTTGCGAACTTAGCTTTTTTCCCGCCATTTCTGACTTGTTGGAATTGTAAAATGCGGGGTACTTTGAAGTAATTGCCAGTTTGTAGTTGGTCATCGCCCTATTAATTCTGTAATTTTTGAGAATAAATTTAAAGATGGGCTTTTTTTTTTACTCAGCGCACTACATTTTGGTATAAAATTCCATTTTTTTAGCAGTTTCTGGCTTTTCCGCATCGCTATTCTAGTGGGTTCAGCCCATAAAAAGTTGGCAGCATTGGTCATACCTGGAAATATCACAAAATTATTTATGAACAAGGATTGAATTTTCCATTCAATTGTGCTATGTCGCAAAGTGTCAACTGGAGCTTCGATATGTTGAGGCAAATGGCCTTGGAAGGTGCCAGTAGCTCAGACTTGGAAAATTTGAAAGATTCATTTTTTAAAGAAATTGGTTCAAAGCGTAAAAGTGATCGTATACAAAGTATTGAAGATCTTATAGATTGCCTAGAACGCTGTGATCAAATAAACTATGAGAATGTTGAACCATTGCGTGCACTCGGTTCCACAAACGAAAAACTCCAGACAGCTGTGGACAATTATACCAAAGTAGCACCACATCCACCATGCATTAATCTTTATCAGGAAAAAAGACTGGCAGAGGAGTTACAACAGCAGTTGCACATAGTTCCACAGTGCGTGCGAACATCAATCGCATCTGAGCAAAATTATGTGACTGTGGCATCATTCACAGATGCAAAGCGTCTTGCGGTATTCAACAAGATCTCCCAAGAATTGGGTCGCTCTTGGCGTAATTTGGGCCGGAAATTGGGTATAGGAGAAGGTGCCATGGATGAGATAGAGACACGATATCCACAAGATTTAAAATCGCGAATTTTACGTTTACTGCAAATCTTCGAAGAGGACGAATGCCACGACCCAAGGCAATTGCTTTTGCAATTATGCCGAGGACTCTCCGATTGTGGTCGCAAGGATTTACGACGCAAAGTGGAGCAAATAATGTCATATTAACACTACAAAGATTGATTATTTATAATTCCACATTATTTCTTTAAATGTATTTATAAATGTGATCGTTTTTTATTTTTTTAAATATATGCTTGTGAATAGAAAACATGTTTATTTTTGTATATATGTATATATATTTTAGTTTTTCTTTTTACATATTCCATGACACGTGAACGGTCGAACCTATTGAAAACTTACACTTTTTTCTCATAACAAGGGGTTTATTTTTAAGATTATCGAGGGCTTTCGCTTTACAGTATTACGTTTAATTGGTTTTAACCAAATATAAAGGCAACACACAAGTAGCTTAAACTTTTGTGTTATATTGAACGATCAATGTTCGGCAATATTTACAAAGTATATATTGATTTCACACTGGAGCCCTGCTTGACCATTGTGTCCTTGTGCAATTGATATTGCAAATTCTGGCGTCCGAGACGCAAAGCATCGCGTAATTTGTGGCCAATCTCTAGTGCAGCTTCTTCATTGTTACCGTTTGCGGTCCAGATCGCTGTAGAAAATAATTAATATATACATATATATATATATATATATAAATACATATTTAATTTACATTTATTTATTGATTAAACTTACAGATTTTGTTGCTCTTGGGGCGAATATTAACAACTGCGCCACAGATTTGATCGGAATGATCAAAGGCTTCACCAATTAAACATAGCAACTAAAAAGAAAAGGAATATATATAATTAATTCCCATTTTGTAACTTAAAACAGGAATTTATGATTGCTTACCACATCAAGCCATAAGTTATCCATATCGTTTTTAGAGTTTTTATGCAATGTGATCACCCAGCGACCACCTTGTTTATTGGCAGCATCTTCCCACATAGGGCTAAAGTGATATAGCAAATAGATATTTATTAATTATAAGAACAACAATATATTATGGAAGTCTTCCATCTAACCGTATGCCCTTCTTGAATAGAGAATAATCACTGCCCACTTTAATCTCAGATGGTGGCTTAATGTGATTATATAGACTCCAAAAGTCCTCGACTGTGTCAAAACTGGTAATTTCGTTCTGCATATCCTCCCATGTTTTGGAGCGATCGTTTTCCAAATACCATAGAGTCCATGTGTTTTGAAGCGGGTGTTTAAACAAATGTTCAGTACGAACGGCAGCTTCATCAGATTGCTGTTCAGTTGGTACCTTTGGCTCTTCCTTATTTGCTGCCGAACCAGTAGCAGCAACAGCTGCTGTTGGTGTCATATCAGGGCGGCCAGGTGCCACTGTGTTAACACTAGTGTTTACCTGTTCGCTATTGGCAGCGCTACTCTGTAAGCAGCAATAAAATTATAATTTTAAATAAACTTTGTCTACAAACAAAATAATAATAAAAACAAATTTGAATTATAAATTTTTACTTTGAACATGGACTTGGGGTTGGCAAAGTTCTTCATTCTGTGAAAGTCGCTCTGCATGTTGAGGCCGATCGGGAGTTAATTCGTTTTTTTTTATTGTATTTTTTGCTGTTTCTTGCTGCTGGCAGCTTGAGCTTTCACGTTGTTGTTGCGAACAGGGCTGACGGCGAGACGATCAGTCGTTGATTCACTTGACGTTCCGATCGTATTTAATTTTTGCTCTTTTATTTTTTTTGGCTTTGCTTTTGTATGTATATGTTTATGTATATTTTTATATTTATATATATATATACATATATATATATATATATTTTTTTTTATGTATATATATATATATAAAAATATAAATGAGTATTTATTTGTGCGTGTGTTTATATGTATGCAAGTAGTATATGAATATATAAATATATATTGAGGTGTGTATGTTGTGTACTAAAGTTTGTGTGCATATATCTTGAAGCTTTTCTTTTGTATGTATACGGGCCAGGCACGAATATTGCTTGCAGTATTTTTGATTTTTTTTTTTTTTTAGTGTATTATTTTTGTTGCTATTTTTTTTCTTGAAAAGCCACCGATGGTTAAAATGCTGACGAAATATATTTGTGGATTCTGGAGAACGGCAAAGTCAATGACACTTATTCACTGACTCACATATAAGTTTTTCTTTGATTGATTAACATACTTTTCTTTTCGTTTAATTGTTTTTTATTTATACAAATAAAGAAAAAGTTGTTATACTAGTTATGTGCAGTCTTAGGCCGGTTCACAATTTGCATATGTTAAATAACTTTTTGAACTATTGAATTTATAAAAAATACCACACAATACACATATTTTTGTCTAAAACGACACAGTTTGCTAGAATCTTATTTATTTATTGTCGGTTTAAATTCTATTGTAAAATAGGTTAAAACTGAAAAAAAAAATTTTTTTTTGTAAAAATTCGTGTGCGAGTTTGAATAAGTGACGCGAATTACTGAAAGCCAACGAACTGTTCATCTGGCGTTAGCTGCAATGAAAGTCGGCGAGGCCGCGTCGCAGTCACCATGGCGAAAAAACTTAACTGTTGTTTCTGTAGCTGAGGCTGCTAGCGTTTTGTTGCTTATTGCAGTAATTTTACCTTTTTTGTTTCTCCTTCTTCACCTACTTTTTTTGCTATACACATACATTACAATCATACATATATAAGGCATGCACAAATACAGACATACAAACCCGAGTTGGGTGTGTGTGCGCGCGCGAGATGTCTCAGCGAATTCCAGCGAGCAAACGTGCGAGTGTGAGCGGACACAGCAACACCACAAAAAATAATGTCAGCGACAGAAGCAAAAGCGCGGCGTGTTTTTTTTTAAGAGCAAATAAAATCCAAAAGCACCATATGCAAATAAAGAGAGCGTCTTTCGTAAGGCAGCGCGAGATAAATTTACGTACGAGCCAGCGTGCAAGTAACAATTAACTTTACTTCATTACGTTAATTTAATTGAATCCAAAAAAAAACTAAGAATAGTTCGAGTGTGCGGGTGTGTTTTTTTTTTTAACTGATTAATAAAAATGCAGAATGAAAAAAGTCTAGCAATGACGTGCCACGCCAGCTGCACTAAAATACTGTCGGCTGTTCTTCTTGACGTTTCTCTCCCCCTTTTGAGCAACATCCCTGTTTATCGACGACCCTGCCACGGCTAAAACCATGCGGCTAAGTTTCATTATTTGGTTCTTACCTTATCATTCTCTGACACTACCATGATGACAAGTAGACTGTATTTTTGTAAATACTAAATACGCACTTGAATTGCGTACTAAATATTAAATATTTTTATTAAAACGTTAAATAATTGTGTCTGCTTAAACTCTGTATGTTCAATACAGCGTGACCAAACGCAAAGCAGCATGTAAGTATATACCATATATTTTTGGTATTAAATTGTAGTGTTTTGATTTGCCGCTCGTGGTCACACAGGTTGTTATATTTACATTTTACGGGAATAGTTCAATGTCAAAAAGTATTGCCTCTATTTTTAATACCATATTGTTTTTGAAATAAATACCTACTGCTTATCTTATAAATATGATGCTTTTCATAAAAATGTAGTCTTTAATTTTTTTTTTTTATTAAGATATATATATATATATGTATATTTAAAATTGTTGATAAAATCATTGTAATTATCGTTGGATTATCGATATATGTTTTATTGGTAGGTATTGGTCTCTATAAAAAAAAATTATTTCTTATATAGTTTTGTAAGTAAACAAAGAATTAACATTTCAAAATTTAATTTAAAAGTGAGATTTTTATTATTTTATTTAATATTTCAATTAAAACTGTAGAATTAATAATGTATTGAATTAAAATAACCCTTATACATCTATCCTGTTGAATATGACAATGTATATTTGTGATATATAAATAAATAAATTAAATCTGTTAGATGGCACTATAATCCTTATAACGTTTATGAAATAGTATGTGTATACAGTATTGGAAATTCCAATTGGAATAACAATACGAAACTCCATTAAAAACGATTGCTTGTTAGACTCTACTACTTAAATATCCAATTCCATATTTCGTCACTAAAAAATGTTAATATTTTAAGACATTTAATCAATTATTTTATTTATTAAAGCAGCTTTCCCTTATTGACGAACTGTTTGCCTTCGTTGTGAATCCCGTATGAAGTGTGTTTAGAAATGGAAGATAGCGGCATTATTTATGGCTTGGAACTGCAGGCTCGAGCTTTAACACCACAATACGGCGAGAGCAATGATGTGTGTTTTTTTATAGCTACAAATTCATTAAAGCCAACAAATCAGTTGCATTTACTGAAATACGACGAGGAACATAGTACTATACAGTCAAAGGTAAGAGATGATTTTCTGATATCCATATTAATCTAATAATATAAATTTTTTTCGTGGTTTCTTAGATATTTGAACATGCTTTGGGTGAAGTATGGAAACTTAGCAGCTGTCCTACAAATGCGCGTCTACTGGCATCTGTCTATAATATACAAAGAGCAGCACAAGTATTAACGCAAACAGCGCTGTTGACGTTACCAGCTGAGCAAGCAAACGATACATCGATTGAACAAATTAAGAGTGAATATATACCCTGGGCAAATGTTGAAGTGTTGGACACATCGACTTTAGGTGAACGTGTGAAGACAATTGAATTCCATCCTCATCGGGATCAGACAATAGCCTGTCTTGTTGATAATAAATTGGCCATTATGCAACGGGCTGAAGCATCAACTCGCGTTGTTGCCGAAACCAGCAGCAGTAACAGCGGTGCAAAGCATTTGTCACCCTTTACCAATGGTAAATGGTCACATCATAATCAAGGTCATCAGTTTCTGACATTAAACGATACTAGTGTACGAGCTTATGATGTTCGCGATACTCAGAATTGTGCTTGGAGCATAGACGAAGCACATGGACAATTGGTACGCGACTTAGACTGTAATCCAAATAAACAGTGTCATTTAGTAACCGGTGGAGATGATGGCTGCCTTAAGGTTTGGGATTGTCGCATGGTAAAGGCACCAATATTTGAACGCACCGATCATTCGCATTGGATCTGGTCCGTACGTTTTAATGCATTCCATGACCAATTAATATTATCCAGTTCAAGTGATTGTAAGGTGTTATTAACATGTGCGGGATCGGTAAGCTCAGAAAATATTAGTGCTAGTGAATCTGCGCAGGATACAACAACTGGCCCACAGGAGCGACATAAATTACTATCAGATGGTTTACTACAAACCTTTGATCAACATGAAGATTCTGTTTACTGCGCAGAATGGAGTAATGTTGATCCTTGGATATTTGCTTCTTTAAGCTATGATGGGCGTGTTATAATCTCAAAAGTACCCAAACAATACAAGTACCAAATAATTCTTTAACCTATTATATACATAACATTTCTTTCTGCTTTAAATAAATATAAATATTAATAGATGACTATACCTAATGTTTATCCTGTGTCCTCTGACGTGCAATCGGATGAATCATTTGGATTTGTGGTCTCCACCGAGCATACACGCTTTATAAGTTCATTCTCAATCTCAACAATACCATTTTCAACAGCCTCCTGCATTTGTACATACTCAATCGTAGCTCCACTTTTTTTTGGTGCTGGATCAATGGTTGGCTTTTCCTCTACAGATTCGACAACCTGTATGGGTGTCGCTCCTTCTGTGTCATCTTCTGCCTCTTCAGCTAAGCTACTTCGCTGTGGTTGCACTTCCGCGTATATGGCAGGATATTGTAGTTGTAGTTTCTGCTTGATTATGCGCACTTTTCGAAATATATAATCCAGGTCCTTTTTCATTTCACTAAGAAGTTTAACATGTCGTTTAAAGTCCTCATTAGCGCTTTTCAAACGGCTCTGTGACAAAGCATTGCAATTGAGCAACATTTCATTTGTCTTTTCAAAACGCTGCAACCTAAAAAGTAAATAATAATGAAAAATTTGTATACGTAATAGAATGTAAACTAACATTTGTTTCTGTGCACGAATCATTGTCTCAACATCACTTTGATTTACCATTCCAGCAAGGCTTTGTATAAAAGCTTCAGCGGCAGTGCAGTTATTAAATGCAAAGCCATTAAATGATTCCATATCTGGAGTTATGTCTGTATTATCCTCCATTATGCCCAATTATTTTATATAGGATTAAAAGATTCTTGGAGCTGAACCCCCAAACAAAATTACTATGAAGCCATTGATTTTATGCCTTGCAATCAATATAGCCTGTCTATCGCTAATATAAACTTATCGATAGGTATCATCTGTTGCATACACCAAACTTCCACACTTCTTATACTTTTTAAGACTTCGGTTACAGTGGATATTTTAGCACCTTTCTATACACGTTAAACTTACCCGGATTTTTTTTTTTTTTTAAATAAAATAACCTTTTTATATGTTTTATTATACATTTTTCTTGTCTATAAAAAAGGTCCCTGTGTAATACATATAATATAATATGTTATACAACATGTGTTGTAAAATTTTTCGGTACCCTATTTAGCAATGTACATTTTATGTTTTTGTATTAAGCATCCGGTTGTTTAACAACTTAGCGAACAAATTTAAAATTAATTGTTTTGTATTTTGTTAAATTTGTAATTAGTTTGTTTGTTTCGAAACATGCTTAAAGTGGCTCAGCCATATATTCTTTATTTTCAGTAAGTGCTCGAGATGCATGTATTAAAGGAAAGTTTATGCCCTTAACAAAGATTATTAAAAGTACACTTTTTAATTTATTTATTTTTAAAGTACTCACCTGCATTTTAGCCGAGCGCACAAATGCTTTATTTAATGTAACCGTAAGTATTTTACGTTGCATACCAAAACTGAATATTTCTAGGCTACTTTTACTTTAGCACTTAAGCTTATTAATTCCTCTGGTATTTCACCAATATCTAGATATACCACAAGTCTTTTTACAAATTTATCAGCACGTTCCTGCTCACCGGGCCCGCCTAGCTCCGTTAAAATATTTAGAAATGAATCATATGCTAAATAACAGCATACTAGGTATTTGCCTTTAAATATTTCATCAAGTACTGGTTTAACGGGGTTATCGCGTTCATTTTGAGCGTGTTCATTAAGAGTATGTTGCTGGAAAAGAGTGACCATTTGAAAGTGCACTTATGTACGCGACCATTGAAGTGACATCTAAATCAAGTTCATTTGCGTTATTAATATATTGATCTGAATCAATGTCTGACTCTTCCAATGATGCTGTATATACACCCATTTCCATAAGTTTATCTTTAAGGTAGCTTTTAATTTCGTTGGAAAAATAAAAGACTATCTAGAAGGGATATTTAATTAACATGTAAATATTGTTTTCACTTTATAAATACACTGTATATACCTTTGGTGGTTGAAGCATGTAATTATGGGACTTGGAGGCCTCCAAATAATCAGTTGCCTGATCTAGAACGCTGCGAGCACCATAGCTTGCGTAGCCTTTTACAGCATCATCGATGGACTTCGAATTACGGGCGATTACTTTTATCCATTTAAGGCCATTATTTGCAACAATATCAACACGCAGTGGATTGGAACATGATTTGAGTGGAAAAGCTGCATTTATATCTATGAAATCATGCTGCAAACGCAGCGTTTTTAAAAGAAAACATAATAAACAAAATAACTGCTTGTTATATGATTTTCCTTTAAGGTTTTTGTACGTATAACCTATATAAAATTAGATATATGTATGTATATATATATGTATATATTACTGGGGAGCTGTTGCCAAGCGGTCCATATTATAGGCTGAGCTTCTGTTTGGTAAATTTTTTTTGCTTATTAGACAGAAAACAAGTTTTAAATCATTTCAACGGTTGCCAAGGCGTAATAGAAGTATCTACCTGAGGTCAAATTAAGTTGACTTGTGCTAGGGATCATGCTAAAACCTTGAGCACGTAATAAAATAAATAATTAACTAGACCAACTCAATCATATTTTTGTGGCAAACTTATGCTCAGTAATTAAAATGGAATTTTTAAATAACAAAACACTAGCAGCAAGGAAATAAATAACAATAATAATATTTCATAAAATAAGAAATTAAAAATTGCGCTTTAATTTTAAATATAGGTTGACATTAAACACTGCAAATTAGCAGAACCCTGCCCACTTAACAGCGAAAACGTATGTTAAACAAATTTCATCGATGAAATCAAGAGCGAATAGAAAACTTACCGATAAGAATATAACATTTAAGGTTATTTTATCAACTCCATTGATGGTCACACTTATTACCAGCTGATTCTCATTGCATTTCGATAGTCTAGCAGCCCTAATTCCATGAAAATTGTGTTGAGAAAAGTGTCAGTTTGATAGAATCAAAAACTAAAGCGTTTCATATCGTTTTTCTGTGCTTTGGTCATCAAACTAAAAAAACAGAAATAAATTATTTCATCGAAGGTTATCGAACAGCGCTTTATAAACGCAACACAGCACAAAATATAAAATAATAAAAAATTCTAATAAAACAACATCTACATCTACAAACGCAGTGACAGAAACAACAACAACAACAATAACACAATCATGGCGAACATGGCAGTATCACGTATCAAGCGCGAATTTAAAGAAGTAATGCGTAGCGAGGAGGTGAGTATTATATATCAAATTATGCGATCTAAGTTTTTTTTTTGCATTTTGCGAAGCAAAAGTTTTCCATCAAAATGAGGTAAACAGGATCAATGGTTATGCGTTGCCAACGCCGCGTCGGACATTGGTTCCACAATTTTGGCGCGCGTACCGCTACTTAAATAAAATGGGTTGCAATTTTAAATTATATTACTTTTAAATAGACCATACTAATCATTATTGTTATACACGAAAACAGATTGTTCAGTGTTCCATTAAAATTGAACTGGTTAATGACAGCTGGACAGAGCTCCGCGGCGAGATTGCCGGTCCGCCAGACACACCCTATGAAGGCGGAAAGTTTGTTCTGGAAATTAAAGTGCCCGAAACATATCCCTTTAATCCACCAAAAGTAAGTCAATGAAACCAATAAATTAAAAAAAAGTAAAAATCGAATTAACCTTATTGAATGTCATGGTTTCATTTATGACCAGTACATGAACGGTATATGGTAGAAAATATGAAAACAAATCTCATATGTCAATGCAAAAAAAAACACTCCATTATGTATTTTGACATTTCTAATATACGGGCACACTATAACGATCCTGCTCATTTGTAAACATGAATTGCAACTTTGTTTTTGTTAGAAAGAAAACGAACAGCTGTTTGCAATTCTATAACTAAATTCATATTCTAAAATGAATTGTAGGTTATATTAAATTCTTTGTTTTTCTTTTCTAACCTTATACGTTTATGCATTATGCCGATATTTGTGATATACAAAATAGTTGGATTATTTCTAAAGTCTTATTAATTTTCAGGTACGTTTCATAACGCGTATTTGGCATCCAAATATCTCATCGGTTACTGGTGCCATTTGCTTAGATATACTTAAGGATAATTGGGCCGCTGCGATGACATTGCGTACTGTATTATTATCGCTACAGGCATTATTGGCTGCTGCCGAGCCAGATGATCCACAGGATGCTGTAGTAGCTCATCAATTTAAAAATAAACATGAGCTATTTTTAATCACTTCCCGACACTGGACAAATGTGTATGCTGGTGGTCCGCACACTTTTCCCGATTGTGATTCAAAGATACAGCGTCTCAAGGACATGGGCGTAGATGAACATGAGGCCCGTGCTGTCCTTTCTAAAGAGAATTGGGATTTGGAAAAGGCGACTGAATGTCTATTTAGTTAGCTTCGCACTAAAACAAAAATATGGCGAACTACAACAAGCACACCAGCAACAACAGCAAAAACAGCAGCAACAATAACAATAATACCACCATCGTCATTTATATCATCAACAACGCCAACAGCAACTTGGAAAGAAAATAGAAGAAATTTTACTTCAATCAAACTCTAACGATTACAGGATAACAGCATCAAAAATAATCAGTCAACAATATCAGCAACATAACATCAAAACATAAACACTGAAAACAAAAATTGAATTATAAATCTAAATTCTAGTATCATTAATCCTTTACCCAATTATCAATATCTAAATCAAAATGAAACAACAAAAAGATGAAAGGAGAAATGAATATAGAAAAGAGAAAAAAAAAAAAAAAAAAAAACAAAAGCAAACTGTGTGAGAAAAATTTAAAAAAAAAAAACACAGTAAGACACGCAAACATGCACGCATGCACAGAAACTTTATTTATTGAAAATTTTATTTGTGCATGTGTCCGTGTGTTGTTTGTATGTGCGTAGTGGTGTGTGTCAGTGTGTGTCGTCGATTCACAATTCCAAATCAAAATGTGTAATTTTAGTTTGTTTTTTTTTGTGCCTTTTGAAATTGATTCCGATAAACTCAAAGTCAAATTAAAGTTCTTAAATAGATGTTCTTCCACACACAAACATGCATGCACAAGCACACACATGCACATGAATCGGGTGAAGAAAACGCTCTAGCAATCCATATATATATATATATTTATATATATATATATATATATATATATATATATATATATAAATAAATCCGTTTATCGGAACAGGCCCAGAATTGTTTATATATATATATATTTTTTTTCTATTATTTAAATTCATATATGTATTTTTTTGTATGAATTATTAATATTATTATTTTATTATTCTTTGATATTCGTGTCCTGCTACAGGTTGAGCCTAAGGCCACGACTCCAATAAAAAAAAAAACAAAACACCTCCAATGCCGCCACAAGCCGTTATCCACAATAATCCCACACATGCAACACGCTCTCCTTATCGAACCTAAGGTTCTGTTTATTTTTTTTTTTTATTTCATTTGATTATTATTTCTTGTGCATCCGCATTTATTGTTAGGCAATATAAGAAACCGAAAAGAAAATTTATAAAAACAAAAAAAAAACAAAAAACTTTTTTTTACTTAAAAAAAAATAATTTTCAATAATCAACTTGGATAAAGCAAAGCAATAAAAAATACGAGAAATTATAAAAAAAGAAAATAAACGAAAACAAAATTGCCTGATTTTAAACAAAAAATGGAAGTAAAAGAAAAACCAATTAATTTTAAAAAGGAAAATGAGAGAGAAAAAAACAAACTCTATAATAAAAAATCTTTGTAAATTGCGTTAAGTTAATAATAATAATAATAAACGACTATTAAGAAATTCATAAAAAAAAAATATTCAAAATATAAATAAAAAATTTCAGTTAAATTTTACTTAAACACTATGCAACAAATTTTTAGGTCCAAATATGTTTATATGAAATATCTACAAACTTCGTTAAATGTTTTTCTCTTCTATATCTCTACACAATCCTAAAAGAAAAACAATAATAGCTATTAAAGCCGCTTCTTAATATTATAAATATTATATTATATAGAAATTACTTTACTAAATTCAGTTTTTTTGTTTTTATTTGAAGTTCAGAACGAAACATTTAGACCTAAAAATGGTTTAAAATGTTTTTTTTCTTTTTAATTTTCATACTATTATCATGCATTTTATTTGCTTGTCCTCTAAATAAGTAACTGTTTCTGTGTAGAAAAGGATGCCTATAGGTTTCTCGCATGTTTTATAGCTGCACTTCTCACATTTGTGTCAGTTTTAGTCTTCGAAATCCTTTTCAGTTGCTTCATAAATTTTGTTTTGCTCTATTAATAAAGTAATTCTTAATTGATCTAATTTATATATATTTTCTCTATATATGTATATATCATTGATGTTTCTTTAAGCAATTAATTAAGCTTAATAAGTTTTTATTTGTTACTTTTAATAGTAAATTTCGAATTTTAATTGTTCTTGTTATTGGCTTAATTTATTTTATAATTTCATTAAAATTTTAACTGTTATGTTACTTTTTTAAGGCTTTAGTATTAGATTTCTATGTTTTTTTTTTCTTACTCAGGTAAAATCTGGGTTTATTTCTATAAATATATAATATATACTGCAAATTTAAAAATATGTTTGTAGGATAAAAATCCAATTTATATTCGGAATTTTATTTTAGTATTATATATACGCTTTTTATTATTTAAACAATTTCTAAATCAGCGCAATCCTAAAGCATTAGGAACCAGGAACCAATTGAAGTCTATATATTATTTTTATTCTTTAAGAATTTTCTATTTTGATTCATAACTTTATTATTTTTTTTTTTTAATACTTTGTGCTGTGTTTTCTAAGTTCTAAATTGTATTACATGATATATATATATATATTTTTGGGATATGTCTATATTGAAAGTTGTTGCTTAATCGTGTTATAATTGTGATTTTCTAAGCATATTCATTTATTAATAATCGTGTCTTACTTGACTAATTTAGTAACATTGTCCCCTAGTAAAAATATTATCGATGATACTTTGAATACACTAATCAATGTAAAATTTAGTCATGTTTTGTTGCATAGTGTTAGATATGTTTGCGTTTAAAGCCATAAAACAGTTAGCCATAGATTCAATTGTGTTATAACATTTTTAACATATTGCTATACTATTGAAAATTGGATTATATAACCTTATTTGTGCTTTTGCTTGGATAACAAAGATGCTCCAGATCCACATGCCATGCCACTAACTGTGCCACCAACGCCAGTATATAGATTCTGTACGCTGCTACTGTTACTGCCTAAGACGCTGCCTTGATTGATGCCACCGATGCCATTGTTTGTATTGCCAATAATAGTATTTTGAATATTGTGATTGCTATGACGTTGCTTAACCATCTCTTTCCATTCAGATTCTAGACGCACATAGGTGCCACCCAAAGGTTGTGCATTATGTGTAAGACATTGATCGGAGCCCGTTTTTTTTGTTACATAACTGGCCACTTGCTTCATTATCTTTTCCTCAAAGTCACGCTGATGATCCTGATTGCTGCGTGCGGACAGCTCACCAGACCAAAAGCGACCAGAGACAGCAGCAGGCCTAGCAGGAATGAGATTATTGAATGCTCTAAGAAATGTATAATAACCTACCGCTTGCGTTTCTTTTTGCCACGTGTCTTTCTGGGTGGTGGGCGATGATCTGATTCACAGCCATCACTACTGGAAGTGTAGTCATCATCGATCAATGTATTGCGTCCACGAGAACGTACACAACGTGTATCCTCTGAGCTGGTTGATGTCGTCTCTGACTCGCTGCTAGTATCAGCTTCGTAGCGACAACGACGGCTAACCCGATGATTCGTCACTGCAACATGGAGAAATCAAATTAATAAAAGCATCATCAATATTTATTATACGGACGCACTGTCCATGCACAGCTGTGGCAGCAGACCCTGACGGCAGCGTTGCGGTGTCAATGAGATGCCCAACCAATTGGGACTAATCTCTCCAGCAGCAGCTAGTTCCTGTATATGCAAAGGCGGTTGCTCACATAGCGCATAGTTCTCACCCACTAGCTGGGCAATGGTCAGAATGGCACGCTCCCGATCCGTATCAACTAAGACGCTATGCTCACGAAATTGGCAGCCCTACGTTAAATACAATATATATAACATTTTCACAGAATATCGATAAATATATAAATATGGCATATAATTTACATTTGGTCCTGGCAACGTTTCATAGCGAAATGCTTGCTGATTGCAACAGGCATAACGTCCGGTCGGTCCTGCAATGCGTCCTTCAACATCAGGACCCAAAAAATTTGGTGGCTCCGGATGAAAGCGACACCAATTCATTTGATAAACTGGAAAATGTGCCTCACATGTGCAACAATATAGATAATGGCAATGGCCCCAGAGTTTCCAATAGACTTTACGCCATGATTTTAGCTCCTTGAATAGCTGCATTACATAAACATTTAGATCCCAGTTGGTATCACGCACATGTGTACTTATAAGTTGACCCCACCGATTAAGCCGTATATTACTTGGTATACAGTTGACATAGGATTTCATGGTGTTAGTGACGCAGCGACAGCATCGAACGCAACGAAAGAGACCCGAAATACTATAGAAATGTCCGCGTAACACCTCTGGATCCGGCTCACAGAGACTTTGGATTAATTTTGTCCAAAGACGTGGTGTTACTCGTTCCTTTTTGTCACGCACCATTTCTAGCTCCAAATTGGTAAACATTGCGGCTAAACGTGTGACAAGTGCATCATTTAGACACGAGAGGTTAGTGGATGTACGCACTACCTCACTGAGATGAGCGTGACAAAAGGCTAGACATTCCAGTAGTAGGGGTTCCATTTGCAGAAAGCTAGCAGACACCAATATGGGCACAACATTATTGCCATCCAGCTGTGGACCAGCTGCAGCATTATTTTGACCTGGCGGTTGCATCTCCTGGCATAAAGCACTAAACTTAATCCATTTCATAAGCCAATCAAAAATTTGTATGTCACAATGCACCGATATGTCCATTTCCTCCAACCGCTGGCCGGCTGTCACATCAGCAAAATAACCCATCTTGCTCACCAATAGATTTTGCGGACAGCTAAAGTCACGGGATGTGTTCTTCACTTCATCACAAACATGTATAACTACCTCAGGTCTTAAAGTTTTAAAACAAAGATTAGAAATGATGAATAACAATAATTTATCTTTACTTACTCCTTCTTCTCTTGACGTGCATGTTTACTGTCCTTTACAAGCAAGAGAGATTTGCGACGTGTTGTAGAATTTGTTGACGATTTAGCGTTCGTTTCCTTAACCAATGCACGTACCATGCCGGTGGAACTATTGCTGTTACATGCTTCAACAGTCGTGCTTATGTCTCTAGGTGATGAGACATTGCCTGTGCTTGAGGAAGGCGTTGTTAAATAGTTTATATCCGTCAAAGATTTAGTTGCAATTGGTGTGCTTGTGTTAGCAACTGTTGGGATCTCTGCTTTTGGCGGCGCCGGTGGTGACGGTTGCTGTATCTGTTTGTTGGATTTAGCACGAACATTGCTACCAGTTAATGCAACGGGTATAGGAAGTGGACATATAAAGGATAGCACAGAATCGAGAACACCTTCATTAATAACATAATCTAGTTGGTCGCTTAATTTTGGATGTAGACCACGTCCAGTATGTACGTGTGTGGGACGTCCACTAGGTTTGTGATCGGTAAGCAGCAAACTGGTACGGCTACTATCGTCACGGCTATAGTTTAAGCCAGCATGACGATGTGGTCGCTTCAATGCTAATAGCTCATTTACCAATTGGTTTTCAGCTAATATATTAAAATCGAAGTCATCTCTTTTAGAATTTCGTTTGGCGCTGGGACCAGCACCACTTTCTGCGGGTGGAACTGGCTCTCGATTATGTGGTTTACTATCGGCCTTTGCAATCATATCGTTAACGTGACAGGAAAGTTTTAAAAATTCAAGAAAATCATTTAAAGTGATTTGAAATTCAGAACCGTTGCTATTATTACTGCCCGCTTGCTGTTGTTCCTCCGTATTATGTATGTTCGAATTTATGTTAATGGTTGATGCTGCAGCGGCGCCGTCTTCATCAATATTATTTGTTTTATCCATTTTAAAAAGTTAATTTGCATTTATAAATATTTATAAAATATTAAATTATAAAAAACAACAATTAATAATTATAGGAAACAAACAATAAAAGTTTAAAATTCTTATAAATAAAATTGCACTTTTTTCCGTTACTTTGGTAACGGGGAACTTCAACATTTGCCATTCAACACGACACAAAGACTTCTCTTCTTCTTTAATTTTTTAAAAATTCACTTCACCCCATGCAACCTTGTGTTAGCAACCCTGCTATAATCACACAAATAAAATGTCAATTTGACAGCAGCTCTTTTCTGTTCTTTTCCGGTAACAACGTTCGCAATGGTGGGTGTCCAATACGAAAAAATATAATATAAAACTTTAATTAAAAATGTAATCACTGTATTAAATGCACAGTTATGTGAATCAAAGTGTTATTTAATACATGCAACGCAATTGCGGCAATAGATTTTTTTTCAATAAGCCATTGAAATGGCACAAAAGTGTTTTTTGTTTATGTGATCAAACTAATCTGTGTACATTTTTTTTGTTTTTCTTTCTTTTTTTTTTTTTTTTGTTTTTGCTTAATTCCCAATTTTTAGGGTCGCGTCAGAACTAAGACAGTGAAGAAGGCCGCCAAGGTCATCATTGAGAAGTACTACACTCGCTTGACATTGGATTTCCATACCAACAAGCGTATCTGCGAGGAGGTTGCTATCATTCCCACCAAGCCCCTCCGCAACAAGATTGCCGGGTTAGTTTGTTGATTTAAAAGCTGTATTGTGTATCAATTATATTGATAATTATCATGTATCCACAGCTATGTTACCCATTTGATGGGCCGTCTGCGTCACTCCCAGGTGCGTGGTATTTCCATTAAGCTGCAGGAGGAGGAGCGTGAGCGTCGTGACAACTATGTACCAGCTGTCTCGGCTTTGGAACAGGACATCATTGAAGTTGATGCCGATACCAAGGAGATGTTGAAACTGTTGGATTTCCACAATATTCGTGGTCTGCAGCTCACCCAGCCCAACACCAACAACTTTGGACGTCGTAATTAGGTTTTAATCGCAAGGACAGTGGTTCTTAAGATCCAAAGCTCTTTAATGACACTGTTTTTTATATAAAGTTAAAAAAATAATCGATCCATTTGCATGGAATTCACAATAAACATCGTGTGTGAAATGCTAAAGAAAAATGTCAACATTCAATCTCTTCTCTTCGTTTATACCCTATCACAGTTAAGGGTATAATAAAATACTTTTATATTTATTAATATTCTATATTAATATCTATATATTATACATATAATATAATATAATAACTCAGGCAGCATAATAATTGATAAACAAAAAAAAATATTCCTATGTGTCATCAATGGTGTCTGTTGGTTTAACCGGAAGTGAAACACCATATAAAGCTTAAATAACAACTGAATGAGAATGAGATACTCGTATCAGTACCATGCTCCATAGTACCTAAAGGAACAATTGTTTATGTACTTTAAATAATCCAACTCTTTTTTTTTCTGAGAGCTTTATATGATATATATTATATGGATTGTAATTGGTGACTTAGCAACTGGTTGAGTGATGCTTGGGTCGACTCACAGAGCAATTAATCTGAACTTATTCGGGCAGCTAGTTATGATAATGCAGTGGTGTCATGATGAATATAAGAAATATGAGTTATCTGACAGGCCAGTTTGTATTGATACGCAAGACAGAGGTATGTGTCACCTGTCCAACGTAACGTTAATCTTGGAAGGTAAAGAGTGAAATTGCCATCTCAACAGGATTTGTCTTAGCACCAATTTCGAAAATTCCAAAGCAGAAATATACACTTAATCAGTTTATGTACCAACTATATTCTCTGGCTAAGTTGAAGATAGTTCAACTACCTTTAAGTAGAAGGCACTTTTGTTAAATTTGTCATATCTAAAAAATGTCTGCAAGGGTATTAAACTACATTTTTAGCTAAAAACCAGTTTGTTTTCTGGTTGTTATCGAAATCCAAACGGGATATGGAGCATTTTTGAAAGGCATTTGGTTGGTTTATTCTCATTTTAATGAAAAATACTGTAGACATGCAAATATAAATATATATATATATATGATCCATAAATAAATGGGTTTGTTATTTTGTATTGTTTATACAATGATAGACGATATATAAAAGATATTCTCTAAAAGTGCACATATGTAAATCTAAGAGTGTACACGAATATATATGTATATATATATAATGTATGTATATGGTATGATATATATATGCGTATGTATATGAAAAATTGTATATATTATGTATGTATATATATGCTTGTTTTGTTTATGCATTGTCAGCTGCTTGATCAAGATTGGGTCTGCGAACCGGATAACGCAAGACCAGCTCCGAATCCTCAGATATGATTGGTAGCGCATGTACCCAGTGATAATTGATTAGATGGCTGATGCTATCGAATATGCGATCTTTGGTACGCACCACTCCCTCGGGATCGATAAGCAGTAAATGTTTAGGTGTTTTACCCTCAAGTCCAGTCAGTACATATTGGCCGCGCTTTCCCTGAGACTCGCGTACTAGAAAATCACCATCCTGTTGGAGTAAACGCTCAGCGATTGGTCGTGAAATGGCTGCATGGAACCATATTTCGGCAGTAAGTGGACACTGCGGTCCATCAAAAACATCACGCACAGATGTTGATACGGCACCGGCAACGGAAGCTGCCTGCAGCGGATCAAAGTTGCCGAGTGCCAGTTTATTGGTGGTTTGATCGGGTGGCGGGGAATTAAGGTCAATAAGATTGCTGCTTAAACGATCTCGAGGCTTTTTAAGATTCAATTGAGCCACACGCGGTGCATGCGGATGTAAAGGAAGTTGTGATTGATGCTGCTGTTGTTGTTGTTGTTGTTGTTGTTGCTGATCCTCGCAGGGTAAATCAGGTGGCAGCTTGTTGGGTAAATCATTGTAATATTCCTTAACATTCTCCTTACAGCTCTGATTAATGTTATCAACCGTTGCAGCTGCTGCCGAATGATCGTTAAGCCTGCTTAACGCATTAAAACGCAACACAAACGCCTTTCCAATGGTTACAATTAAATCTTCACTTTGACCACCAGCACATTCTAGCACATAGCAGGCACGCCATTCATCGCCCTCTCTTTTTGCTATATAAGCCAGAAAATCAAGGGTATCGTTATCGCCACCGGAAGCAAATGATATCCTCGGCATGTTATGATTGGCAATCACTTCACCTGTGTCCACATTGCTTAGCGTTAACGCCCGACTGGAGACGTTGATGATAATGTTTGTACCTGCATGTTGCATACTTGGGCGATCAGATATAAAGTTGTATAACTTCTTATCCAGACGCCTTTTGCTGGCTGATTTTAAGCCAGCAGCTTCGCAAACGCGATTAATGCACTCACTGAAAATAAAGAATTAAAATAAAATTTATAACAACTACGTTAAAAGAACGCCCAAATTTATTTTGTTTTTGTGCACTTACCGTGCAAGCAGCGTTCGAGTTTCAAAGTCCAGTGATTTCATGGAAGTCTTGACCTCAACGCAGCCCGTGTAACGAACATTAAATGTTACGCCCTTTTCCAATATGACATCGTCGGGATATATACAGCCATCACTGGTGGCACTTGAGCCTGTACCACTATTGCCGGCATCGCCGCCATTCCGTGGCATTTCGTTTTGTGTATGTGTATTTTCTGCGTCCTGTGCGCGTCCTTTGTTTTGTAGAGTTGTATTAAATTCTTCGGATCGAATGACTCATTTAACCAAATGAACGAACTTTGGTTCATGCATAACATTCATTTAGTTCACTTGAATAAACATATGTTTTCCGGGTAATGAATAAACAAAAAAAAAACTGACGTTCTTTTATTTACAGTGAACACAATCCGGAAACTGTAGTTATACGCTTAACCGTTTGAGGGCGCGTTAGCATAGTTATCGAATCAGCTAAACTGTCTATCGACATGCCGCCCCAATACAAAAGAAATCAGCTGTAAGTGGTACCCGCTACGGCTTAGCTTGTTGCTAGTTAAACAAAAAAAAAATCGGTGGTGTGTGGCAAGTTAAAAAGCTGTAACAAAAAGCTTATATCTAATTTGACTGTCGGGACTACAAGACGTTTAGGCGGACGCTACCTCGTGTGTGTCGGTGTTTTTTTTGTGTGTGTTTTCAAGCGCGTCATATACATACGCACAGTTGTTCTTAGAGTCGCTGCGACATAAGGTATTAAACAAAATTAGTTCAAAATACATATAAGTAAAATTTTATAAACAAAAACTAAGTGGAAAAAAAGAGGAGGCAAAATAATAAAATTCATTTTAAATTTGCCTCTGTGTAGAAGGCTTTACAAAACTTTGAGGGAGCTCAGAAATATAATTCACATAAAAGTTAAGCTAACTAAAAATTGACAATAGAAAATTTCTTTAATTTTTAACAAAATTTTTCCAAGTATTTGAGTACTATCAAAAATTGCGAATAACCTTTTTATTTTGGCTAGAAATTTACAATCAATAAGACTTAATTTACACACAGCATACAAATCTGTATAAAGAGCAACACCCCCGCGTGTACCGGACTGCATTCATCCCTCGCCTCATCTCATTCATCTCGCTCTCAATTATCAACATACACATATATATATACATACGTGCAAGTTTGTGCAGCAATTACGCCAACGCAACATTATTAAAGAGTGCACTGGAATCTTATTATTATTAAAACGCTCACGCATTGGTAAATCATAAGGAATATTTCAAATATAAATCGACGTTATATTTTTTTTAAGTTGTGGTAAGTTTTGTATTGTTTTTTGCCCTTTGTTTTACCATTTATCAAACTTTCTGTTTTGTACCGTTTGTTTCTATATACACAACATTGTCGTATATTTGTATGTATATTGTATATACATAATGTGTTTCTGTTTGCGCGTGAGTGTATGCGTGCGACTGTTGCCGTTTCGGATGTGGCTCAGTGAGCATAAAACCCATTTTGGTTTTTACGTCATGCGCAGGTTGAAATCATTTTAAAGGCCGCCAAGAAAAGGGATCGTTATATACTTATACTTGTGACTCATTTACTGCATCGTTGCAGGCAATGCGGCAGAATGGTACTTTTATTGTTCCCGAAGCTATGTTTGAAAGAACATTTGTACATAATACAATACTCTCTCACACACACACACACATGCACAATTATATTTAAGCCATGATGATACAATCATAGAAAACCATTAGTTTTATACTCAATTATGTTGTTGGTGATCTCATCGATATATATATATATGACTGTGCTTGTTTGTAGATGTGAGTTTTACCTCTAATTGCTGTTCTGAACGTTTCAAACCTGACCGCCCAACGGTCCAGATATTCAATTTGGCCTTAATATACGCCTTTGCAGCGTTTTAACGCTTAAAACAGCAGCCGCTTCGCTCCTTATATGTATCAAAATTTACCAGCATTTATTTAACTAGATGCGAATTCATTTCAATAACATTGACCCTCAAAAAAAAAAAAAAAAAAAAAACAACAAAAACAATAACAATAACAGACGCCGGTTCTCAATTTCTGCTATCGCTTTATCGATAACGCCCACACGACAACAAGAATGAGAACAAAAATGACAACGACCTTGCCTTGTTGATTTTTTTGTATTTTGATTAAATGCTGATTTAAACAAAATTTTTAATTGCCTAACGCGGCAGGGCGTAATTCGACTTTTTCCTAATAATTGCCATTTAGAAAGTGTGCCCAATAGTTTTAACCTTCGTGCTAGTTTTCATTTATAAGGCAGCAATTAAAAAAGCGCGACGAACTCTCGCTCACATTTCACGCACTGTTACTTTAATTGTGTTCCAAGCTGAAATGATGCTGACAACTGTCTTGCTAACAGCCTTAACATTGCGATAAATATATAAAATGGAAAGTGTCAAATAGTGTGCGTTAGTTAACAGCGCTGTTAAATTCACTAATTGAAGTATATATTTTATTTTTTTATTATGCCATTAAGTTGGACAACATATTAAGGGAATATCAATGGAAATTGTCATTCTAGCAACGTTATCAATTGTGTATAGCTATATTAAATACATTTAGCAAGAATAAAGCTTATCACATTGTTTGTCAGGCAAATTTATAGTTCAATAATTGTTAAACATGAGAAAGTTATAACTATTTCATTATTGCACTGGTTTAAATAATAAATTAAAGTAATATAAGCTGTCATCCCAGCTGTAATATTCTGTTACTTAACAGTGTAAAATACACTAGAGCAGTCATATTTTTATCATGGCGTTTACAGAATCTGTGGAACTACAGTTATGAGGGTAATTGCAAATGGTTTTCTTTTTCATGTTACTAAGAAATACAGTAGGAACACTTGTTTTTAATCCGAATCCAGGTAGTTTAGCCTTGTTATCGTTGAAAAATATTGCATTAAAACTGTACATAATTCTGTACGTAGATAGTCTACAGATAAGATATTATTTGTAAGGGTATTTAAAGCTGTGTGTGTATGTTTCTTGGAATTTTTTTTTTTATTTACTATTGTATGATTTTATTGAGTACCAAAATATAAACTAATGGATAAAGATAGACATATATAATTTATAAATATAATTGTTTAAGTTGGCTATATATATATATATATTCTATTAACACGCCGACTAAACGCCCAATACTAAATTCACTGAGGTGACAATCCGTTTCATCCCCCTTGTTCTTGTATTCCCCTTATCCCTTACTTTCCGGCGGATAAAATCTGCTCGAAGTCCGTTATGTAATACTGGGCGCGCCTATAGACTTCTGGACGCACAACATTGCCACCATAGCCAATAAAATTGTTTGCCGGCGGTACAGCCTCCAAATCGGTGGCACCATCACCAATCATTGTAATGTAAGCATCAAATCCCTGACGTTTCCTAATCATAGCGATGGCCTCAGCTTTGCCTCCAGAGCGTGAAGTGGGTTGTGTTATATCGAAGCTATCGTACATTCCCTTGTAATCGAATAGCATTTTATTGGCATACATATTGATAAGTGGAATGCCTAATTCAGCGGCAACGGGTGCTATTAAACAATCAAAGCCTCCGGATATAAGATACACTTGCTTGCCATCAGCTTTTAGCTGTGCAACAAAACGTTTCACATTGCGGCTAAGTGTGCTTGGACGCAGTTTAATAAAATCAGTCACTTGCTTTTGTGTAGGACGTATGATGTTAAGACGTATCTTGAGAGCATCCTGGAAAGACATGGTACCGCCCATTGCCTCTTTGGTTACACGTGCTACTTCGCTGCCCTTGCCACAAAATTCGGCAAGCTCATCGATGCCCTCCTCACAAATTACTGTGGAGTCCACATCAAAGCATACAATGTGCGATTGTTGTATGATCTTAGCTGCCTGCAGCGGTTGTTTTGCTAATACTGTGGATGAGGTTGCCACTGTCTTGTTTCCGTTATATGCTGCATTAATCTGTTGGGCGAGTAGTGTTGCCGTTGCGGTGGTGCCTGCTGCTGTTGCTGCACAGCCGTTGGTGGTTGCACTGGGGCGTGCCATGCTAAGGACGGAGCTGCTCATTTTGCTTATGAAATATACGTTGTTTATATATTTATTGAAATTACGTAAAAACAGTGTGTGTGCCTTTACGATTTGATATTTTTCGGTTGCTTGCCGTTTGTCTCCACAAATTTTCCTTTGTCAATTTTTCTTCTTCTTATTCTATTTGGGTATGTACGTGTCGTTATATTAATTTTTTCCTCTTGTGTATATGTATGTGTGTGTTTTTTTTTTCTTCTTTATTTTGCACACGCGCGTTTCGTTTTGCTCAGCTGTTTATTGTTTTTGTTTTTGTTTTGGACACTTGACGTTTCTTTTGTCGAATTTAGTTTTTTCTTTGCTACGTTGAACGATCAAAACGATCAAGACGATATTGACACATTGACTGGTATTAAACAACTGATTTCCCACTAGTCACTGCTCGCCCTTATAAGAAAACTCGACCAAACACATACTGATGCAATCAAAACTACAGATTACTTGCTTGTGCTCTCTTTTTCTCTCGCTGTTGACAGACGAATTGTCGCGACGCTGACCAACAGTTTAGTTGTATGTGTGCGTTGTGTCCATGTATTGATCATACGATAACTGGCAATTACAACTGTACAGCTGTATGTGTATGTGTATGTGTTTGTGCTTTATTTCTCTGTTAAAGTTTTGCTGTTAAATTTTTACATTTGCTTCTTCTCTTTGTCGATAAACAGCTGCCTTCTATATCGATATTACACCGACTATTGACTTACCTATACGGAAACTTTTTCTCTTTGAAATATATATGTATATAAATATATATTAGGCAAATAGCTTGTGAAGCGTTGTTGTTATTGTTGTTTTTTTTTAAATTTAATTTTTAGCTGGGAAAATTTACTTATTTACAGCAAGTTGTGTTTTGTCTTCTTATATCGCAAAAAATGCACTTTTTACCAAAGCCAATTGTATGTATACAATATATGTATATGTGTATGTATAAGTGTTGATAACACACAAAAACACACACCTACCTTTTTGTCATATCCGTTGCGTGACCGAGACGTCTATATCTGATAATCAAATCATAACTAAGTTGCAGGAAACACTTGCTACTTGCCACCCAAGTGTTTCAGTGAACCGCCTCTAACTGGTTTAGAGACCTGTTATTGTTGTCAGGTTGTTGCTTATCATAAGCACGCCATTAATATATATATAAGAAATGTATAGCTGAACTGATTACGATGTAGGAGGGGATAATTTGCCGAAATTCATGTTATGTCTGTCTGAGTTTAATTTTTTTTTTATGGTTCAAAACTTGGACATTGCCTCTTCAATGAAAAGTGTATAAAAAATAATTATTTTATTTTTTTTGTTTCTTGTTTAAAGCGCATTTTATGGTCGCTTTGGAAATTTAACACTTTCTTTTTGCATTATTATATTATATTATATTTATTGATGTGTATAAAATAACCTAAATTAGCATATATTATTTTGTGAGAGTAAATAACATGTGTCCGTTTACAGACAAATGCATAAAAATGTATGTATATTCGTATATATGTAAATAAATATATGCATGCAGCTGCTTAAGTGCCGTTTAGTTGCAATCATCTTACGTTGCATCTTACGTTAAAACGTAACTAACAACTGAACGTCAGCCATGCTCTCCTCCTTCTCTTACTCTCTTCTGAATAGATAAAAATTAAAGCATGGCGCGTGTAGAGCATGAAAAAAAAACTAAACGGGTATACTCGAATGAAAAATGCTCATTATAACTTAGTATAAATATACACAGTCGAATTTGAAAATTTAAAATAAGTTCTGTGTACGAAAACCAAGAAAATTTGTTAATTCTTGCCTAGTAATAGCGATCATGAATATTTATATATTAAATACATACAAATATATATATGTTATTATATATTGCATTATTCCATTAGTCATATTTTCCGTTTTTAATGGTAAAGAAGCTAAAAATAAGAATAACAATAACAAGAAGTAATACAAATTAAATGCAGTCTCTGTAATTTTTATATTGCTCTTGATATTGTTATTAGCTCTGTTGGTGTTGTTCGTAGTGTTTATGGTGGTGTTGTTTAGTGTTGGAGAATAACAAGTTGTTTTGATCATTGTTCGGTTCGGTTGCGAGGCGTGCTGTAAACAACAACAGGCCCGAGACCGCAAAAAGTATTTCATTGCCATCGATTATGCACACTTAGTGTGAATTTTTATTTTTTATTTTTGCTTTTATTTTTGTTTTTGTGCATCGATAACGATAAACCATTGCGTGTATAATTGAATGGCTTAAAAGCTAATGACTTCCAATGAACACATGCATTTAAAATTATAGTTAATTGCCTATTATTTATAGCGCTTCTTTTCGTAGTCGTATTGCCTTGGACAAGAACACACACCTGGCAGGATTTCAGTAGCACCGGTTGCTGGGCGTTAAGTTTTTTCCCTTTACCTTGGCAACTTGGTTTACATTTATCGATTGACCTTGTTGATGTATATTAAATTTGATTCGATTCCATATTTGGCCTATTGCGTTTCCCATTTTGTGACAGCGTAAAGACACAGGCCCCAAACAAGCCATATTTAATGTATTCATCTATTATATTCCCATATATATATATATATATATATATATTTATATGTGCATGTACATTCTATTTATTAATAATGCCCTTTGATCAGACACGTGTGTTTGATTTAGTTGCCACAGTTATCAAAGTTCATTCTAATAGACTACAGCGCCTAATTTCCATTAAACAAAAGGCATTTAGTAAAAACTTAGTGGGGCAGTTACCTGTTTTTTTTTTAGTGTATGTATATACATACAAACATACATATATACATACATAAAGGAATACATATACTATATAGTCTGCATATTCATTTGGCTATTGCATCGTTTGTGATATTCAGTACACACCCACCACGAGCTACTAGGCAACGGAAGGGGATCTCCTAAGCCTTAATTCAGACGACGGGGGCTTGTTTTTTTTATATATACTATTTGTTTTTATTTTGTTTTCTTTTGTTTTTAGTTGCCTGTCAATAGAATGGGTGTCGGGTATTTGCAATAATATGTATTGGGTTTCATCAGCCGGCGTTCATCATTTTTAAAAATATATTTTTATTTTTATGTATTTTCTTTTGTCTGTCTTTCTGACTCTCTGATGTAATTGATTTGTTTTCGTTGAAAGGAAACTGCAAGTTGTCGTCGAGCGTCTTGTTTCCAACTGCATTTCTTGCTGATTAACTGTTAAATTGTAAGTGCTTTGATCGCATACATATTCATAGATATACATGTGTATTCATATACACTTACATTGCCCTCTCTCTTACTTGTGCTCTGCTGCCTGCTGCTGCTTACTAACACGCGATTTCTACTCCTTTGATAACTCTCACGTTCGGACACACACTTACACACACACACACACACACACACACACACATACACACACACACACAGACACACACACGAACGCATGCACAACACTCACTTGACACATTTATTCATGTTCATGCAATAATATATGTGTATGTGGCTGGTATGTGTGTGTATTATGTATTTGTGTATGTGTATGCATGATTAAAAGGGGAACACATGCAGCTTGTAACTGTTCCCTTTACCACCATACACATTCTCGTTCCTTATATGGCTCACTGCTGTTGGTATTCTTGTTTTTGTTTTTTTGTTTTGAATCATGTGCCTGAGCTTATAAACAGTTATAAAGCGTTTCATGGTGAGAGAGTCTGTATAGCAACGTCAACAGTTTTCTGTTGGGCAAATAAACAACAAGTAAGACAACTGCATGGCAAACCCCTGCCAGTCATTGCTGGGGGGCACACGGTATACGGCACGTCACTTTTGCGCTTTCTGTTGCTATCGCAATTTTGACATTCGAACTACGCTATGTGATGTTAACGACGTCAACGCTACTGCCTGGAGGACGCTATTGAGGCACCTTTTGTTAAACTTTTTCGCTGACAAAAATTCTGAAAATAGCAATGGTAAAAAAAAGTTTTATATTGCCCGCCATGCCTACAGCTATACACCTACACCAATGCATTTAGACATATTCATTTTATAATTCGCATTCTCATCCCCATCAAATGTAATTACAAAAGTGCTTATCGTTCTGATTCTGCCGGCGTCAGTTCGTTGCACTCGCAAATTAACAATAGCTAGACTAAAGAGCAAACAAAACTTGTGTAACCACATACACAAAAACAACTGTTCCACTTCTTCTTGATTTCCTTCCCATGTACACACAAGTTTAATGACACCGATAACTTACGCAATTGAAATGTTAATCGGTTATCGTTTTGTATAAAGATTCCCGTTGACATATCTGTAATAAGTTGGCAACGCTCTAAAAATAGAAACTAAATTTTTCGGCAGGATATTTAAGATTTTTAATCATTTTTTTAAAATTCCATTTTCTTTTGCCTGTGGGTATAACTACTAAATCATATAATAGTAACACCAACAATTTTGAGGTAATTTGCATGCATGTGCTCTAATTCCCACACAACGTCGCACCCAAGTTAAATATATATATATATATATATATATGAAAGCGAAAGAACCAAATAAGCTAATGATGATTCTTGGTAGCTATAAAAAGAATAAAAAGAATTGAGAACGCACACACCTATATATTTTTCCAAGCTCTATTTAATTGGAATTCTGAAATTGCAATTTTTTTGATTTTTTTTTTTTATTGTTTCAGTTTTTCCATACATTGATAAATCGTTTGCGTTAAAAGCATCTTCAATATGGTTGACTTCCGTTTCGATATTAAACCGCTGTTCCCCCAGCAAATCATTAAAGTGGCATCCAATCTCTTGCCGCATACCTTCCGAGGTGATCGGCGTCAGTGCTTGTGAGTATTGAAACTGTACGCGGTATTATTAATTAATCTCTAGTATGTATTGTGTATAATAACAATAACCGTTACATTTTCCACACTCACACGCACACACACACACACAGAGATGCCACCTCAAAGATGTCTGAAATCATTGATCGTTTAGGTCATCTATCGGCTTTATCTCAGGGTTTGACCAAACCGGTAACATCTGCTCAGCGTCTACGCATGTCAGAAAATCAAACAATATATTTGTTGGCAGATCCTCAACTAGGACCCAAGTAAGTCTAATCATTTACCAAAAGAAAAAAAAAAAAAACATCAAACATATAGTGTATCCTTAAGACATATCTGAATAAACAGATATTAATATTTGAAATTGATTTTTTTTTTCTCTCTATTTTTTAATAGCGGAGCTGTGACTGGACTGTTAAAAGTAGGAGCCAAAGATCTTTATCTGTTTGATGAAAATGGACAAACGCGGAAAATGGAAAAGTCACCATCAATTTTAGATTTTTATGTACACGAGGGGCATCAACGCAACGGACTTGGAAAGCGTCTATTCGAAACTATGCTGCTTGAAGAAAATTGGACTCCACTTAAGTGCTCGGTGGACAGGCCATCCGACAAACTCTTAGCATTTTTAGGAAAACATTATGGCTTAGTACGCACTATACCACAGGCGAATAACTTTGTGCTTTTTGAAGGATTCTTTAACGATGTTAATACACCCGGCGCTCGAAGTAGCGAATCACCTCAACGGGCCAAAAATGGGGTACACGTCGCAAACAGGTGAGTTGGTCTTATTCTTGTTTTTGTTGTTGTTATTGTTGTTGTTGTTGTCGTTGTCGTTTTGCTTTCTTTGCAATGGAAACATTGATTGCCACTGCGCCATCTGGTGTAATTGGGTTGAAGGGCGGGGTAGTAGTAGGGCGTTCGTATATATATATATATATATATATATATATATATATATATATAGGGAGTTAATTAAGGCGTTGCGCCAGCCAGGAAACATTTCACTTGGCTTAGTTGCCCATTTCTTGGACCTACATTTGCATATCGCACGCAAACCATCGAAAGCAACTTATTTTCGTTGTTTGTTTTGTGTTGTGTTGGTCTTTGCGATAAAATAGATCGCCTACGGAAACGTACTTATCGATAAATAAACTTAACGAAAACTGCATGCAATTCATTTATTTAGCTTGTTGCTTGTATACATTTTCCTACCCATTTGTATTTATCTAACTAATTAAATTTACTTAAATTTTATCAAAAACTCTCAAAAACTGCAAATAATATAAATATTATTATATTCTGCTTATTGCATATTCCCCATATATGTAAATACATTCATATATTATTAGTGCTTTAATTGGTTGATTTTAATTGTAATTCAAATTTGGCGCTTGACTTCTAAACGCAATTATAGATAATTGCATGCTATATAACCATCTATTGATCGCGTATTGTTCAGCTTTTGCATGTGATCAAAATAATGTAATGCATCAAAAGCTGAGCAATAATAATTGAATTTATAAACATTGCTTATAATATACATTTTCTTCATAAAAATATATATATATATATGTGTAATAATTTAATTATAATATTATTAATATTAACTTTTTCCAATCCACATGTTGCGCCTACTAACGATAATCAACAAAACAAAAATATAAAAAACCAAAAAAATAATAATAATTATAATAATAATAATCACCAACTCCAAACAACAACAACATCATCAATCAATATATCAATATACCAAATCAAGTCCCAACACACACCTATTCGGTGCAGGTTATGTGAACGAACAACAAGAAGCAGCAAATAACGCAAATGGCGGTCGATATGGTAATACAACGACTCAACCAAAGGTAGTGCAGATCGCGCCTAATGGACGATATGGTGCAAGACGTCCCTCATGCAGCATGGCCGAGGTACTCAAACACTATAGCTAATGTAGTATACAAACTCCTCCCCCCACCCACCATTCAAGTACACACCCCTTACGTTATTTAAAATTATTTGCAAGTTTAAATTATCAGCTAGAAATTGTACAATTTATATTTTAATTGTATGCTCCATACTGCCTGTATTCTTCATATAATATCCTTCCTAATGGGATATATATAAATAACAGGATCAAAAAAAAAAAAAACCCAAGAATGCAAACGGGGGAGTTCCATTTATTCGCAAACATTATCATTAAGTTAAATAAAACTAGATCAAGTCATTTAAAGCCAGTGAGTGTTACATTGTTTTTATATGATTTTAAAACGAAAATCAAAGTAAGCATTGACTTTCGTATTTATGAAAAAATTTCGATTTTAGTGTTTTATTTTTGCCATCAAAGTATGCCATGATATGTCAATTTTAATTTCGAAAACAGCTCATTCCGTAGAGCAGTAAAATATTTCAGTTATCATTTCTCATTCACACGACTAACAACGTTTTCCTTTAATTTTATTCACGAACAAAACACAAAAATTATTTATTTTCGTGTGCGCTGCAGTTTAACGTGTACTTTTATTAAAAGTTTAAACTTACGGTATATATTAGAGTTATATATATATATATATAGAATTTATATATATTTATATATATATATATATTTATATATATATATACATACATATTTGTATGTGTATATATAGAAAAATATTTAATTATTCGACAATTATTCGAAACTCGGTTTGATTTTCACCTACAACTGTAATTCGGTTCGTGATACATAATTTATCGCGTTTCAAGTGCTAAAGTTTATTTCGAAATTTACTTGAATCTTGTATACACGTTCATCCCTTACGTCCTTAAGTCGTAACCTTTTGCTTGAATCCATCCATCCCGTCGTAAGTATTATTATGGATTCAAAACGCGGTAATGCGCCTGTCTCACGCCAAGGACCCTCTAAGACGAGCGTCGCTGTAAGTTTTATAAAGTGAAATTTTATCCAATAAAAACAAAATTGTGATTGTGTTGTGTATATTACATATGTGTGTATACGTATGTGTGTGTGTGTGTGCTGATGTTATAGTCACGTCATGTGACGTCTTCCAACGCTAACGTTGCCCGTAAATATGGCAGTGAGGTCAGCCTAACACCTAGTCAAGCCAAGCAATCGGCGGAAAATGTAAGTAAAGAAAAAAAATGTATAGAAACAACCGATTCCAGTTACAATCTTCAATTGCAATTGGCAAATCTGAAATATTTTTTGAAAGCCAAGTAAAAGCAATACGATTTATTGGTCGTCTTTGATATTAGCCACGGAAGAGTCCTTTGGATGCATTGAGCCGTACCAGCTATCGCCAGGATCCATTCCAACGCCGCTCTGGTCTGCAAGATGTTGATGATTCATTTATGGCAAACAATGCCTTTGCTCGCCCATCACGCGTACGCCATGCTGGTTTAGGTGGATCAGCATCATCAGCTGTTGTACCGCTGCGCGTATCTGGTGGACAGGAGTCAGCTCAGTTGTATCCACAGCATGGATCATCAGCTCCACATATACCGCAGCAAGTGTCACAGCAACAAGCGACGGTTCCACAACAGATGCCATCACAGCAGCAGCAACCACCTGCTGCTGCTGCTGCTATGCCCGCTCCTCAGCAGCAGCAACAGCAACAACAACCACAGCCTTTTGTACAGCCACCAGCTGCTGGACAACCTACGCGCCATGATCCCTATCCTACTGGACGTTCCCATGGACATCAGCATCATCAGCATCAACATCAACATCAGCAACAGCAGCAGCAGCAGCAGCAACAACAGCAGCAGCAGCAACAGATACAACAGCAGGCTATCTATGAGCAACAACAAATGGCACAACAGGATGCACAGGCACAGGCACAGATTCAAGCACAAGCCCAAACTCAGGCACAGGCTCAACAGCAGCCACAGCAGCCGCAGTCACAATCGCCAAGAAAATATCAGCAGCAGCAGCAACAACCGCAGCAACCACCGCAGCAAGGCTACGTAATTATATAATACACACACACAAACACACACATAGAACAGAATCTATATCTATATAGATATATATATATATATATACCTCTCACACAGCCTACACAGGGTGGTAATAACAATGCAGCTCCAGCCACACCAGCTGCCGAAATGTGCACCACTTGTCCAAATTGCCAAACGACCATTTACTTGGTGCGTACACCTGAATTGGGACACGGCGATGGCGCCTTGCCAATGTAAAACGTAATAACGTAATAAAAAACACGTGACCAACGGCTAATGCAAAGCAACATGAGCCAAAAAAAAAAAAAAAAACAAAAAAACCCAGGAGAAAGAAACAAAGCAAAATTTCAAATTGAAAATTCCAAAACAAAACAACAATTTCTATAATGAACTTTGGACTGAAGCAAAAAGAAACAAAAACAAACCGACAAATTCCAAAAATTAAAGAAATCTTCCAGGGATTACTAAATACGACACGTTATCCCTGAATCATCATATATATATATAATATATACCAAATTAGTCGTATCCCATCTGCTTGTGGAAGGGAAAACATAGGGAAAACAGCAAAAAAACAGCAGTTGATACCTAAAGAAGATCATGCAAAATATCAATGTTAAAGCACAAAATTTAACGTTCAACCAAGTCGAGGAGGAACAGCAGTGACTCACGGCGTTGGACTTAAAATCATGATATATATATATATATTTATTGCCTGATCCTATATACAATACACAATTACTGGGATCGGACCCAGCCTTTGGCTGTGAGCTTGCCCAAAAAATCGAAATTTTATTGTAAATAAAATAAAGAAAAAAAAAATAAATTTTGCGCCCTTCTTACTAACTTTTGGTGGTTACTTTCACTGTGGCTAACCACGCGCAGATTGGGTCAACCCCCAAAAGAAAGCAACTAACCCACCAGCTAATCCCTCATACCTAACTGTGTGTTACTTTGGCTGCGTGCCAAAGGGCTGTTTTGAGGGCAATCCATGTGTCAAGTAGCAAAAAAATATAAAACTTCTCTCTTGACACTTGGCTGTACTAGATTTAATACGTTTGGAGTAGTAGTAGTAGTAGTAGTAGTAGGTCTAATATAGTACAACTACTAACTAGTATGGAAAGAATTGGTAGGGTGTGGAATATATAGTGTTTATTTCTAAACAAATGTGCGGGCAATTCATTAGGAACTTAATGCTAAATGAACTGTTATCACTCCTTTGATTTCTCTCTCTCTCTCTCTCTATTTTTATCCCAATTTTATTTCCCTAAATACACACCAAAAATTTGAAATTGTTTTTATATGCTAATATATGACCTACTTTGTTAAATTGTTACCATATTATTATAATTTATAAACTTTATTTTATCCATTTTTATAGATAATTCACGCTGGTGCTGCTCCTAGAAGGAATAATGGCAATGCTAATGAGCATGCGGGCGGAGAACCCAACAGGTAATTGCTGCATATATACAAAAAAAAAATGCATCACTAACATACAAAAAAAAAAGGATTATTTATATATATATAATATATATATATATAACCGGTAAATGTTGTGTATTTCTTGTCTTATTAGTTAAGAGGAATATGAACGGAATTAACAATTTTTTTGTAAAAAATTCTAAGTAGGCAATTCGAATGCTGCCACGCATTTTCTTCTCTGACTTTTACTTGAAACATATCTGTTGTCAGCTGGGCACGAACCTTCGTCTACCTGCTGACTAGGCGGTTGCCTAGCCACTGAGCTATGAAAGCTCGGGGACCAAGTGACAAACATGAACAAATCTATCTGTGTTATGATTAGAAATTTTATGCTTTTTTCTGAATTTCTTGCACATGCTATTCTTAATACCGTTTCTTCTATATATCCTCTGTCTCTCTCACACACAAAAATATTGTTAGCTCCGTTTATATTCCTCTTAACTAATAAAACAAAAATACTCAAAATTTGTCGCTGAAATCGAGACGGTTGATAATTTTAATTTTATATATAAAATTCTTAACACAAATGATGATTTGGTTTATAGTTATTCATTTGGTTTCATTTATTTCATTTAATTTTTGGTTTTCATATATATATTTTTTTTGTTTCTTTTTGTTTTTTTTTTCAGAAAGAAATAGTTTTAACGCACTCACGGGGATGCATCATATTGAACACAAGAAACAAACAAACAAACAAACAAAAAAAGAAAGCATAACAAAAACTAAAAATGTGTACAAAAGCTTTGTTTATGGTTGCTGCCGTTTTGTTTTATTCACTTCATTTGTTTTTTATTTTATTTAAAACAAGTAGTTAATTATTAATTATAATTTCGCCTAATCATAGTATATAATGGAATGTTGTGAATTTACTTAATGTACAAGACGATGATGCAAGCAAAGAAAAAAAAAATGACAAAAGAGCTGGAAAAACTAAACAAAAGGAGGCTGCACTTGCCGCGCACTACCCCAAATGCACCTAATAAAAGACACACAGACACACATACATACATACATACATACATACATACATACATACATACATACATACATACATAGACATTTACTTAACAATCAACACAATCGGAACCGTTACAGATACACGCAACGCACGCATACACACAAAATACCTGACAATTGTGATTAAATTTATAAAAAGAAAAAAAAAACAAAATTATTATTATTATTTTGCTTAATTTATTATAATTTTTTCGTGCAATAAAATCAAACAAAATAAAATAAAATCAATTAAAAATCAAAACAAATTTCATTTCATTTTGGTGCTTATGATTTGTAGTTATTATGTTATTTTTAACAGCCTCTGTTAACTTTCTCAACAGAGGCAACAACGATCTGTCTGTTATAACATCACAACTGCAATTTTTGCACACTAGCGGCGATTTTGAGCAGGATAATAATATTAAAAGATATGAGCCAAAGGAGATCATTCAACCGGAACCAGAGCCGGAGCCAGAGCCAGAACCAGAACCAGAGCCAGAGCCAGAAGCAATTACTTCGCCAACACCACCAACCAAAAGTCATACACCAACACCACCAATAGTACGCTCACCTGAGGTGGTTGAGAGTATCATTGGTGAAAATCGTAGACCGGTTGCTTTTCATCTAAGCAAACAGCATACTGGCATGAAGAATCGTTCAACGGGTGTGGGCATGTCTGTAATGCCAAGCAACAAGATGGAATTCAATCAGGAGGAACGTGAGGTTTTCGGTGTGGTTAAAATAAATCGTCCACTTGGTAATGAAATACATTCGCCCAATCCGGATAATACAGATGCCATGTCCACAATATCGACAACAGGTGGCTTAACCGATCAGGGCTATAATGATCTTAAGTTTTATCACAATCGATTGTGGTAAACACTTTCATAAAAATAAAAGAAATTTGAAAAAAAAAAACAAAAAAAATTAACGAGAAATATTTGCTACTCGATATCAGCGTCAATACATATTTTTTTTGTATACGTGAATAATATCAGAAGAATATAGTTGCAAATATAGATAAATCGATATATTAGGCAATTAGTAGTTAAGAATTATTAACAAACCCTATAGACAAACAAACAAACAAACACAACAACACAACGGTTCCTGTGTGCTTTTTGTAATATTTTTGTTGTACGCTTTTTGTAATTTTTGTTATTCTGTTCATTTGTTACACCCCACGCACATGATAGCGCAGTCAAATAATCTTAGCCCAATAACGGTCGAAACAGTCTTAACATTAACACCAACTTAATAATATTTTGTAGTAAAATTTCTTTAACAGTCAATAAGATAAAATTTATATCAAAAAAAAAAAACAATATGCAAAACTTTATACTACTATTACTACTACTAATAATAATACTAACAATAAATAATCAAATAAATAAATAAATAAAAATATATATATATTATATGCGTATCTTCCATTTGCAGCAAGCGCGATTATTATGAACAGATCTATAGCGAATACATTCTATAAGTGGTCCCCCACATACACCATATACTTAATAATATAACAACTTTAATACAATAGCTCTAATACATGTAATCTATATATAATATATATATATATATATATATAATATATATATATATATATATATATATATATAATCTTTCTCTGTAACAGATTTTTTATGCATTCAAATAATAGTCAAAAATAAAGTCAAAATTTCGCTTCTATTAATCTGCCATAAGCATAAAATCGCTTTGGCTTTTTCCATTTAATCTAGAATACAAACACACACAGAAATGAAAATCATCTACAGGTGGAACGGCACGGCACGGCACGGCACGGCATGTCAAGTCACGTCACGTCACGTCACACCTAAGCTGAGGTGCTTTATATATATATATATTTATATGTATCTCTTTAAGTAAGAGAGTAGAGTTATTGTAGTGATGCTTCCTATCTAGGTGAGAGTTTATGGATGGGAAGGGGTAAGGTTACAGTGACGAAGTTTGAAATGAAACTCCTTTATTCTACATATAGATGAAATTGAATCTGTAAGAAAAACAAAAGACAATTATATATATATATAAACATATTCTATACTAAAAATGTATATTAGATTAAACTTACCTGCATAAAGCCTGCGGCAGCGATGATATAATAGGTCCATAGCCTTGTGAATTGTCATAGAGCTCGAATAGTGGGGCAGCAACAAGCTTATAATTTTTTGGTACAGCAAATAGTGCTAAATTACAGAAATTATATAGCAGAAAGCATTAGATAAGAAAAGAATTAGGGAAATCACATGATTATATTGATAATTACAATTGGATTATATAAAATAGTTTACATAAAAAAGATTCAGTGTCATAATTACGTATGATATATAAAGATTCTAATATGTATTTTGATTTTGTTTTTCATTATTATTTTTGTTTTTTTTCGTTTTTTTTTTTTTTTTTGTTTTCTTCATTATTTTTGGTTTTACTTATTTGTTTTTGGTTTACATTAATATTTCTTGATACATCGTTACGACTAAATTAATAGATTTCGTTTTTGATGAAAAAAATAGTATTTTTTTATAAAAATATATATATATATATTAATATACATATACAATTATATATATATATATGTATATACATAGTTTGTATAGTTTTATGTACATTATTTGTTCTATAATTTTGCATACCAACGAAGACTATCAATTGTATGTATGTAAACATAGATAAATTCAAGTGTTGCACAATTGGATGATGTGAAGGAACAGCTAAAACACAGAGTATTTAATTAATTGATTGATTGATTGTTACATAAAACGAGTGCTTAAATTATTTAAATAGAAGCGACTGATTACTCTTGATTGACTAATAATCTTCGAGTTATGCCAGCCATGAATACAAATCAGCACAACACGAGAGATTTGTGAACATTATGGGCCTGGCGATAACCAGAAAAATGGTTTTACAATGCATCAAATGTATAAAGAATTTTTAACACTGCCTGCCCGGATTTAGCATTAACTTTCCATATAAATACGCAGACACGCATATAAACAAACACATGCTCATAGGTACATACAAATTTAACAAAAAAAAAGAAGAAAATTTTATAGCAAAAATAAGAAACAAATTTTCTTATAAATTGGCATTGGTGAACTATCTCACAATCTCTTGGACTATCTCTATCTATCAATGGTTTACAGATATGTCGACATATTTACAAAATTATTACAAGCACAATCAATATAGAAATATTTGTTTTCTTTTTCTTTTTTTTTTCGTTTTCTGTTCTCATTCTCTAAGGGATTGTGCAGTTGTGCGCACAAAGTCACAAAGAAAAGAAAGAAAGAAAAAAAAAAAGAAGCGAAACAAAACAAAATATGCCAACAACTCTGAGAACAACATATACAATTTGAAAGTAAATTCGTTTTGTACGTTATACAAAAAAAATGAAAGCTAAAATCCGCGGGCTAAATAACAATATATAATACGCCTCGGGGCCATTTTGATTGATTCTTTATCGTATCTGTCTGTTCAGTATGTTTGCACTCTGAGTTGGGGGCAGATGCCAGATGCTTGAGATTACACACAACAACACGGCGCTATTGGAACAGCTCAGCTCAGGGTACATCGTAACTGGCGTTCCTGTCCGTATCTAAACAGCATTGAAAAGATATGACATGAGGTTTGTTAGCGTATCGGTTTGGCAATATCTTAACAAGGTTATATATAGTTATATACACACATATATATATACTACATACAAAAGAATATATATATTTGTGTATAAGACAGTCTTCTTTTTTTAGTATGTATTTTTTTTTTTGCCGTCATAATTACCTACGCTCAAAATAATTGCTTTAAGTTTTTTTTTTTCATTTTTTTTTTTTTTTTTTTTGATATTTACCCTTTTCATGTAATTGCACTAAAAAGAGCCTTTTGTGCTCCTTTGGTTTGGTTATGTGGGGCGGAATGTACGGATACTGTGGTGGCTCAAAATTGGGACGCCACCAATTACCAATGGTATCTTCGACAATCCAGTCTTGCTTAACACCATCCTGACGACCCAGCGTCTACATTAAACAGAAATTTATGTATTTTTTGTCATATACATAGGGTTCGGTTTTAAATCTCACCTCGGAAAGTAAACGTTTAAGACCTTCTACTTCATCTTCACCAGCATTAAGCTCACCTCCAGGCAATTTAAAAAATGTGGTCCCTAGCTGAAGTAGCAATACATGCGGTAACCCATGTTCGTGAACCAACAACACACCTTCGACAGAGCGGCGCATACCAATGCGATCGAATTCTTCGCGCATACGCTGAAAACGTGATGGTACTGATGGATCTTTCTCAAAAAGGGGCTCTTTGGTGCCGAAAGTGTAATTTGTTAATGGATAGCTGCATTGAAATTAATTGTATTAAGTGTCAGATGTGTATTGATATATGTATATATACACAATAGAATATTTAAGTGACTTACAGATTAATTGTGCGATTTATGGTCAATGCCTGATTTGGTCCATATTTTTGAGTACCATTACTGCTGATATTTGAATCCGCTTGGCCTTGACTACCGCGTCGTGGCCAGCCGGAGCCCGATTTGTTTGAGACTTGTGAGGACGCCATTTTGTTATACACACACCGCCGAAAAAAAATTAATATTCTTTTTGGCGCAAAACTCAGTGAATGTTTGATGTGATTTACACAAGCAAATTGTAGTTTAACTCAATATATTTATCTAATAATTTACATAAATATTAATATTTAAATATTATTTTTATTATTTCACGTTTTGGTTTTTTTCGTTGCGAAAATTTTACGCCGGCGAATAATGCAGAATGTTTACGAAATGTGTGCACACTGTTTTATAAGAAAGTTGTGTGTACCCACTGTTGAAAGGTAGACGATAGGTTTTGTTTTGTTTTTTAAATATCTGGCAGCACTGAACTTGGACATTTTCAGCTACCTGGCCACTATGAAAACACTCACAATAGTTTTTTGTTTATGTTGGGAAATGGTCGGAAAATTCGACTGATTTCTGTGTGCACCATAATAAAAAGCTGCTAAAAGCTAAATATAAAAATCAGCGCAGCGCGCGGCCGTCTGTCGGCGCATTGTTTTGTAAGTGCAGTCAGCACGCAGCAGTTGGCCAGAAAAAAAATTTGTGAAGCAGAAACGCAGTATTTAGTTTGTGTATGTGTGTGAGTGTATGTATTTGTATGTGTACATATATTGTTTTTATAAATGTATTGTGCAATGCAACTGGAAAACTATTATTATTAATTAAAATCTCTGTGCGGTGTAAGTGTTACATAAAAAACTATATAGAAACACAAATTTGCAGTGATGTTTTAGAAATTTTCATGTTTTCTTTTCACATTTGCTTCGATACTCCCCACCTCTCTTTTGTAGACAACGACAACGACCAACTCCTCCCACTTGTATGTGTGCTTGTGCGGGGTGTGTGTTGAAGGGTATACAGATATATGCGTATGTTTTTACTTATGTGTGTGTGCATGTGTATGTTGTATGTTCTTATGCGTACACGAAAAAAACTTTTATTTTGAGGACAATATAAATGAATATATTTTGTATGTATGTAAATGTCAAAGAGGGCGACGCGTAATATGCACACACAATAATAACACAAAAGGTCAAAAGTTAAGTTACAAACAGGACCAAACCGCCGCAATGTTATAAGAGGTACAACGGCACAGAGCGAGAGCAATAACCAATGTGTGGTGTGAGTTTATGGTGTCAGTGTAAATGTAAGTGTGATTGTTACTGTAAGTGCGAGTGTGTTAAGTGTGCGTGTTGTGTTGTGTGTGTGTGTGAGTGAGTGAGTGAGTGTGTGGGTGAGTGCTAGTGTGTGCGTGTGCACACTATAGGAACAAAGAGAAGAGCAAAAAAAGCGTCAGAACACACAGCACCGGGTGAAAAACCGATGAAGAAACATCAGAGAACGATAAAACAAAAGACTGCGCTCAGTTAATAAACAACAGTAAACTGTAGTAATAATAACAATAACAAAAACAACAACAAGGAAAATCAAGAGGAACAATAAAAACATAACAAAACGAGAAAAAATGTCGGCGGCGGAGCTTGAAGCTGAAAGCTCCGCACAGGAGCAACAACCACAACAACACCCACAACAACAACAACAACAACAACAACAAGAACAACAACAACATCAGCATCAACAACAAATCGAAAACACAACTAATAACAGCAACAACAGCACTGCCAATGATGCTGAAGCCATCACATATGATGTGGATATAAATGAAACTATTGAGACTTTGACAACGAACAACAATTATAACAATAACAACAACATTGTTGAGCAACAGCTTCAACATAATAATACGCAACAGCACGGTCAAATGCAGTTGCAACAACAGCAACAATTAGAACAGCAGGGAGATTTAGGCCTGGGACTATCACTGATGCAATCGTCTCCACCACCTCACAGCTATCGGCACTCGCGCGCTTATAGACATTTTAAGAACCCGCCACAGCCGCATATGTGCATACGCACAACCACGGAAACAGGCGAGGAGCTGTTTATAAATGTTTTAAGCTGGACGCGCATTGTAATCCCACAAGAGCCCAGCGATCCCATACCATTGTATGGAGGCATGCGCGTAAGCTATATATATATATATTTTTATAAGTTTTTAAACTCATTTTTTAAATGTATTTATATATATTTTTATGACATAGGTGCCACCTGGTAGCCCGCGTAGTCCACCGATTGTATTTGCCGTTATGGCAAATCCCGAGGTGCTCAAAGATTCTGGACGCCATAGCAAAGATCCAGAGGAACGACGTGCAATGGTTGAGCTAATGTGCGATTTTGTTGAGGCTATGAATCCTGGTGTTAAACTAGTCAGGTATGTAAACTGCTTAACCTATTATTAATGGTATCCACTCAATCAACATTGGTATTAATCTTTTACAGAAACGCCGTTATATTAAAAGATCGTGACATTTCGGGTGAACTAAAGGACGTTTGGAATGCTGTGCAGGCGCAGCGTGATCGTGAACGTGAGGAACAAATGTTGCAACAACGTCAACAGCAACACTATCAAAACATTACTACACAACAAATGTTTCCAAAATCTCCGGATGCAGCGCGTGCTGGGAACAGTTCTCCCCAATCAACTGGTGGAGAGATTGGTTTACCACCAGCTTATAATGCCGATTTATTGCCAGCGGATCATGGTAATGGCATCACACTGGCCGTATTTGCACAGCAATTGGACAACAAAGTGGCCAGTGAACAATCGGAGGAGCAGCAAAATGAACATCCATCGGTTGGTAATGATGCAACGCCTGGTGATTCTTGTGTGGATCAAACGGATGCCGGTGGCATTGTTAATGGCACAAATGGTACACCAAACGGATTAGAAAATCTATCAATACCAGATCAACACACAAATGAGCCAGATGGAAAAACAGTTACACCCACAGTCAGTAACGGACGCAGTGCTCCCATAAATATAACAATTGCTCCAGCAACACCAGCAGCTGCCGCTCAGCCTGTTATCACACCACCTGCACCCACAGTAACACCCACCCCAGCAGCGCCAGCAAAGAAGGAAAAGCTTGGCGGTTTCTTACCCAACGGTTGCATTTTCCCGCGTTTTAAGAATAATAAACATAAGGATAAGGATAGCAATCACAAGGAGGGCAAAAGCAAAGAGAAAACCCTGTTAAATGCACTAAAAAAGAGTAAGGAAAAGAAAGTAGCACCAAGTGAACAAACGCCCAGCGATAAAACAACAAGCAACAATACTGATAATGCTACCACACAATACGAGAAGAACTGTATCAATAATCTCGAATGTGAGGTACAAAAATTGGATCTAAATGGTGGTAATAATGATACCAATATGTTTATTAAACTGAAAGTAGCGCCCAGTGCAACGTCAGCAGCGGCGGCTGCAGCTAAATAGATAAGTATAAAAGTATACAAATTGGAATCACATATTAATAATAACAATAATTATTATAATAATAACAAAAGTTTGGTGAGTAAAAAGTTCGAAATGTGAAGAGTAATGAGTAAAAAGTAGCGAGTAATAAGTAACGAACAATGCGTAACAAGTAGCAAGTAACGAGTAGCAAGTAATGTGTAACAGAAATGAAAACTACCCAAAACTAGCACTTTAAACACAACAAACACAGACAAGATATACACATACACACACTCTAGCACCTAGTACGTATATAGAGTCCTGAAAGTTTAGACTATACATGATTTATACATTAATATATATATTATATATATATCTAATATATAATATATTGAATACAATATATACAGTTGTATCAGTCAATTTTTGAATGCAAAACGACAGACTCTTAAAACCGAAAAAAAAACCTTAAAATTATTACAAAATATCTGAAAAGTTGTGCCATGCTCCGAACATACTTACATATTATAACTATATATGTATATGTATTTATATATATATATATCTATGTGTACAATATGAAGCCCAATTGTATGGGCTTTAACGTCATAGTTTCTTCAGGTTTAAAAAAAAAAGTTTCTTCCCTCGGCACTACGTACTTTGTACGAGTTAAAAAGCAGAAAATTATAAAAAAAAACAAAAACAAAAGAAAAAAAAAAAGAAAATATTTATATACATAGTTCAATATTTGTATGTATTTCGTATACAGTTTGCCTTATATACAAACCGAAAAAGAGAGAGACAAAAAAAAAAAAACAAAAAAAGAAATAACGTTTTACAAAACGAGAAATTATAAAGAAACAAACGAAAGAAAAAGCACAAGAATAACTTAAAATTAGAACAAAATATGAACAATTTATGGCAATCTAAATGTAACTCATGCGCCAAATTATATCATCTGCATAGATCAATATAAACTCATTCACTATATATATATATATGGTACACTCTGAACGCAGCACTGGACACAGCACTTAACTGAACTTTCAATTATATATACTATATATATATTAGACAATACAACTAACGTTCACTTCTATTCACTTCACTTCTATTAACTTTAATTCACTTCTATTCACTGTCATTCACTTAACTTTATCACAATATTCATGCCATAAACTTCCTGTACGAAACACAAAAAAAAACACAAGTATTACGAATTTCTTCCTTTCTGTACCACATACACTCAAATGATCTCCTCGATTTGAAGTTGATTAAAATAGAAAGAATATAAAATAAAAAATGATTACGAAATTATGGTACGTTTCGTGTGTACGATGACAGGCTCTATAATGTACCTTTTGTACCTATTGGTATATCTAACTAGAAGCTAATTTGTTTTATTGTATACTTTGCTGTTTATTTCTTTAAAATATTTATATAATTAATATTATTATTATTATTTTTTTTTTTATTGTAACGCAATACTATTCACTATTCACAATCTATTTACAATTTATTCAAAAATCGTTTATCAATTTGTTGTTGTCTTATAATTGTTAATTGTATTTTATGTGTATGTTGTAATACATTCACATAATTCCGTCTATCCTATCGAACGTACCATCAACTTCAAAACGCAACCATTTACATTATATAACGAGTATACGAATATATTCATATATATTCAAAAAGATATAAAAAATAAGTATATACAAATTTAAAAAGAGAAATGAAAAAAAAAAAAAAAAAGAAAACTCCATAAAGAAAATCGAATAACATTCGGGCAAATAAATAGAAATTATATAAAACAAATGCAACAAATAAAAGTGCAAAAACAAACTCAAATATTGGACTGAATATAAAAGCTGCCATATAAAGATAAAACATATGCATATGGTACACATGTGGTACCATATATGTATACTAAATGGTACATAACATATATAAGAGTACATATGCTAGACATGTGTAGACAAAAATGGGTACATGTGTTAAAGTACATTTGGTACATATATGTGTGCATTTAGAAATGTTTGCTTTTTCATTTACGACTAACGAAATTCAATTGTGATTCATTTAAAAATCAAATTTTGTTTTTAACATCGAATTATTAATTTAAAAAAAAAAAAAACATTTTTTTTAATTATTATTTTTTATTATACACAAGAAAAACTAAATTACTAAAAGAGCAAAAAAAAAAAATCAAATTTTGTTTATCAACTAAAATTAAAATGGGAAAAATTCAAACAAAACGCGACAATACCTTTGGCATGCCGAAGTCTTTAATTTCCCTTGCAGATTTCTAACACAGAGCTATAATTATTATATTTAAATATATGTTAAAAAGTATTTCAACTAAAATTTTTCCAACGTTTGTTCCTATAATTTTAGCTTATAACTGTTAGATCAACAGTAACATTTTCAATTTTTAATATTTATGCATTTTATCCGATTGTTAGTACACTTTCAACTTTAATTTTAAGTGTACCAAATACTTACTTACTGTATGTTTTATATATATATATATGTATTGAGAAATCCAACTGTTAGTGAGAGGTTATCTGTCATTTATTTGTCTGTTACATATGACATAATTAATTATTGTTTATAATCTGCAAGGTTGAAAGCGTCGGACAAGTTTTACTGCAGCGCCTGAAAGCATGCAGCAGAAAATTTCAACTTACCTTAATACTTTTTTTTTAATATAAAATAATATGTATAACGATCTATATATTTTTTTAAACTGATGCTAAACCTTACACCCTCGCCCCTACGCTCCCCTCCATTCTAGTGCCATACAAAAAAGGCAGAAATAATTTTAAAAATAATATTTAAAAAATGCAAAGAGAAAAAATAATAAATTTAGTTTTAATGTTTTAAATACAAAAAAATAAAAAAAAAAAAACAAAAACAAAACAAAATTCATTAATTAAACTCAGTTGAAATGCTTGATTAAAAACAAACCTAAATTAATTAATTACTTAATAATAATTAGTTTTAACTGGTTGTATGTAAATGAGAGAAAAGAATATAAAAAATAAATAATGCTCGTTAATTAATTAATTTAACATTAACACCAACAGCAACAACAACAACAACAACAACAAAAACAAAAAACACAACTAATTAGAATCCTCAAAACATTATAATTAAAATGAATTAAGTGAATTAATAATAATTATTAAACAAACGAAGAATATTAAGTTAATGTCTTGCAACTGAAGAGCAAAACAAAAGCAATAATTTTACTTAAAAGCAAAAAAAAAAAATTAAAAAAATTTAAAAAAATTTTGCGTTTAATTGTAAATGTCAAAGCAACAACAAATAAGAACAATGAGAAGCTGATGCAAAACAACAAATAAAATTTTAAGAAAAAATGAAAAAATAATAATAATAATAATAAAATTATACAAGAGGGTGGGATAAAAAAAATAAACTAAAATAAATTTAAAAAAAAAACCAAACCACATTTTATATATATATATATATATATATATATGTAAATTAATATATATATATATATATATACATATGTATGTAATAAATAAAGATCAATCTTTGAAAAATGCATTTATTGTTTTGTTTATTTTGTATAACATGGAATAAATAAATTTACGAGTTACGATTTTGTGGGGGGGTATTCTAGTGCTACTGTCAAGGACTCTCTTTTAGTTTTTCTACAATTACAGGTGATTCATCTATTCATCTATTCATCCTTGTTGTTGATGGAACGCAGATGCTCGAGTTCGGCGCGCTCTGCTTTGTTGCGTAGCAATGGCACATTGTAATCGAATGCATAGAAGAAACCTTTGGGTTCACCAGTTTCTTCTGGTCCAGGCACATATGGTTTCTCATCATGTACATACTCTCGTGTCTCAGCTTCAGTGGGTTCATAGCGTCCCTGCTGTTGGTATTCATCTGCATATGGATCTGGATTATGTCCAGCAGCGGCAGCAAGTTCACCCCATAGCTTGAAATGTTCCTCCTCAGCCTTGAGTACGGCTGGCGTTTTGGTTGCAGGTTGTTTTAAATGCGCTGGACGATTATCCTCAACATGGAAACCAGACTTATCCGCATAGTATGTGGCAATGAAATCGCGTCCATGTGGTTGCACATATTTATAGGAACCTGTTACAGTGCCAGCTTCATCACGTTTCTCGTTCTTGCCCTGATTCCAATCCTTATAACCATAGACATACTGTCCCAAACCATCTTGTCCATGATATTGATGTGCATCATAATGTTCCTCAACATAATCCTCTGGATGTTCAATCACACGACCCATATAAACGAATTCACCCTTCTCATTGCGTGCCTCCGGCAGTGGATTCTCACCAGTTTTTGGAGCAAATTCAATCTCATTAACGCCACGCAACTGTGCACTATTTAAATATTGTTGTGCCTCCTCTGGTGTTATGTTGATCTTAAATATATTCTCTGCTCTGGCTAAGCTCACCTGTTAACAAGAAACAAATAACAATTTGATGCATGGTTAAGTTTTTTTTTGAATTCATTTTCATTTATCATTTTTTTTTTGTTTATTTTTTGTTACTTTTAGCCACGCTTCAGAGCTTTTTGATATGATCTTGACAACTAAAGATGGTCATAATAATAGTCATAATAATGACGATGATGATGATGATGATGATGATGAGGTCATGATGAACGGTCAAGCAGAATTTCACGTGTAACACTTATAAAAAAAAAAGATCAAATATGCATTTTGCACAGTTTTTAATATTGTAATTATATATAGTATATATATTATATAGTCATAGTTCTGGTCGTATAAATATTTACACATAGTTCACATTTGACATTATTTTTACAACCCGGATTTCAATAGATACTATATATATCAATATATCAATATATATATATATATATATATATATATGTGTATATAATTTAAGTCTGTTATAAATTGTACCCCAATTCATATGCAAAATTTTAATCATTTTTTTTATTTAATTTTTTGGCTACTAACCAGCAAAATTGTAGCTAAAATGCAACACTTCATTTTGAAACTTGTTTATCACTGTATATTATAAATATTATATGTTTATATAAATATAAATATATATATATATATATATATATATATATGTGTGTGTGTGTGTGTGTGTGTTTTATAAACGTTCACTGCTGTTCTACAGATTGTGAGCTACTAATAACTAAATAAGTAAAGGCAACGCTTTTATACTAACTTTGCTTCATTTTTTACTTATTGTTGTTTAACTTTTAACATTTTTTTTGTTATTGTTGCTTTGCATAATATTAGCGAGCGTACGTTGAATGAAGATGTGCTGCTGTCCGGTTTCTTACTCAGCAGCAGCAGCAGCAACAGCAGCAGCATCCCATATGAACAACAAAAACAACAACAATAGGAACAACATTACGAGTAGACAAACAACAATTTGAAGTTCATCATCAAAACATCGCTCAAATTCACACTTCTCACGCGTAGAAGTTGCTCGCATCATTAATTCTACATATATACATATATATATTTTTTAAAAATACATACAAACATACTGTTCAATTAGTTATTAAATAATATTTATTTAACATTTTTTTTCTTACTCTTTTTTTTTTTGTCAAATAGATTTCATTTGACTTACGAGCACCCGCAAGTGTCTGTAGCAGTTTAAGTGGCATTTTTGTGTGCTCGTCGCTTGTCAATTATATTTTAGCTATTTTCTATACCCTGTTATACATTGAATTACATCAGGTATATTGACACAATGCAGGAAATAGTATTGAAAATAATTTGATTTTCTTTTATATTTTGTGGCAGCTTCGTAAACGTTTTGCATAAGGTTTTGTATACGAATCGAAGTTCTGTAAATTAATGAGATCTGTTTAAATATAACTGTTATATAAAGTATTTTTTACAGTTATTTTATTCATTAACACTTTTTAACTAATTCGCAAACGTTTTGCTAAATGATTTGCTGATATCTATTCAAACGTGCGAAAACATTTTGATAAGCATTTTTATAATAATTGTTTTTATTTTCCATCATTCCTTTGAGCCTATTCGTAAACGTTAATGAGAATGCATCTATTGTCAGCTTTAATTTCAATACAAATCTTATTAAAATACTTATGAGGTCAGCTGCTTACTGTCAGCTGTTCTTTTGCCTATGTTTTTATATTCATTCGTAAACGTTCAGCTGCACTTTATTGCATTAGAAAAAAGGAATACGGAAAGTAAAAAGCAAGAAGTGCAATTGGTAATCTTAAGTCTATACTTTCATTTGCATTTCATTCACATTCTTAAACGATCTTACATAATAATTTTAACTTTCATTTTAAACCCTTTTATTTTTATCAAATATAGCATTAAATTCTTATCGTCGTGTGTTACCAGTTTCTCTTACATGGGAATTCCATAAAGTGGTTAACTTTCAACTCGCAAAGTTGAACAATTTAAAGGTTGTTTCATAACTTCTGGTTGAACGATATAAGCTGCATATAAATATAAGATTTAATGAATTAAAAGCAATGATAAGATCAATCGGAGCTTTAAACCTGTTAATCACCCAATAACCAGTAAAAGCACCATGTAGGCTTCGATAGAATTATATATTTTAGAATTGGGTAGTTTCTTGTCGAGTCTTCGCTTGATTTTTCTAGATTTTATTAGTCATTTTGTGTTGTCTGTTGCCAACGGACATCTATATGATTTATTTTCTATTAAATATTTCTTGAGTACTTCCAATCAATATTATTTCATTTAACACTAATTAATGCAAATTCTACAGCTTATTTTTTTTCTCTTCTGACTTTGGGGTTTTGAGTTTCCTGTAGAGATGCCGCTCAGCGGAAGCTCTGAGCTGTTTTAGACAAACGTTAAGGCACTTCATGTATAATATGCATAATTAGTTGGTATGTTTGCTTGGGTAATTGTATCTTTATAAGTACATACATATATAATATATAATATATATATATATATATATATAACTATATAGCTATTAAATGTCAGTGTGAAGTGCTCAACGAGTATGGGAATTATTTTGTCTTTTATATAATTCCGCAAGTTTGTTGCCTCAGTCTTTTGATTCTGATTTTTATTTGTTTTGTCTTCTTAATTCATCTACTTATAAAATGATAAAAAAACGGGGACTTTTCAATATGTGTCAATGTGTGTAACTGAGAGAGCAAAGAAAAATTAGAAAACTTGTTCCTTTGCCTGTCCCTATATTATTGCTTTGCTTTATGCTTGTTCTTATGGTTGTCCTTATGCTTCCCCTTATATCTTTCTATATTATATTTCTATACAATTTTTTGATATTTGCTGCAATATTTGATATAAAAGATTAAAAAAAAAAACAATAATTTACAGAGTATTTTATGTGTTGTGTAAGCTTGGTTAAGGGGTTACTCGCAGTCGTGTATACCCATGTATAAAGCCAAGTTACATGGTTTTTTTTTTTTGGATTGTGGATCGTGAAAGGGCCAAGCCTTAAGCTGTCCAGTTAAATGCGCAGTTTTTACATAGTTAACAAATTGATCTCTCGATATTTAAATATTAAGTAAATTGCACGGCTTAATTTTTAAAGGCAACTTGGGTTCTATTATAAATATTATTTATAAAAAACAAATTGGTAATATCAACGGCAATATCATTAACATTTTTCGTGTTAAATGAATTGGAAAGGAAAACAAATTATTCTAGGACTATTAATTATATTATTTATATTTATATATATGTTTATATTTTTTCATTAATAAATTTAATTTGTTTTTTTGTTGTTTTATTTTCCTATAGATACGTAAATGATTTGGCTTTAAGGGTTCTAAAAAATTTTAAATGAATCAGCAACTGGTTAACACAGTTTCTCTTCTTGACAACCAAGCATAATATGGTTAATAATACTTCATTTGGGTTGCGCTAGACTTAAGTTTATTTATGAGTTTGTTTATATTTTATATTCTATTTTTTTTCTTCTCTTCTATGTTAAATTCTATCGATGTATTTACTTACGTCAAAGTTGTTGTTGCTGTTGCTTTTTTTTTTTTTATAATGAAATTCATTGAATCATTTAATTTTGAAACATTCTGTAAATCTCTTCTTTTTTTTCCTTTGATTTTTTTCTTATAACTTTTTGTGTTTTGTTGCTGCTGATGATGCAAAAATCTAAATAAAAACGCAGACCTAATTTTCAAGAGCCGGTTTTATGTCAGATTTTTTTGATTTTATTTTATATATATATAAATATATATTTTTTTTTAGCCTTTTGTATTAAATATTATATTGTTATTACTATAGGAATACCATTTTCATAACATACTTAACATAAAATAAATTTTAAAGCGTACGCTAACAGTTAGAAGCTCTTAACTTAAGGCAGAACCTGTCACTTTCACTTAAAAAAGTAACATATCGAAATATTACGTATACGTAAGTAAATTTTTTGCCAAACCAAATGTATAACATAGATTTGAAAATTCTTATGGTAGACTATATAATGCTCTTTTATATTTTACATCATAAATATTATTTTAATGTATATACCCACACACACACACACACACACACACACACAGTCTGTAATCCTCATAATATCTTTAAGTGTGCAGCAAAGAATAAAACTATTTATATGTAGGCGTGTCTTAAGATTTTATTTATGTTATGTTAAAATATATGAAATTGCATATAAACTTGATCCGTTTTTGGGTATTTATATAAATATATAGAGAAACCTGTATAATAAATTTGGTAGACAATTCAAACTTAGATTGATAGGAATATTTATATTCTAATTAAAAACTGATTGCATTTATAATCTGCTTCCTGTTTTGTTACAAAGTTTTGCACATCTATAATATGCCCATTGTTAGGTGTAGGTAAGAGTATAGGGAATAATGGACAAATTGAAAAATTGACAAATAGATGGCTCGTACTTCAATGCAAATAGGTAAAGTAAACAAAACAAAGCAATTTTTAAAGCGCAATGAGAGCGTTGAGAGCCAAAGGCGAGAGTTGGCCAGTTGCCCAAAAGGTAGACATATCCAACAGTTAAATGACTCCAAAGCAAATATTCAATTACATATTAACGCACATACAACACAGAAAGAGAGAAAGAAAGACTGAAGTAATAATGAGAAGAGGGTGGGGTGGGGCTTAAAGCGCAACACTTTGAAATAAGTGGGGGATACAAAGCGTATCCATAACCAGTGCAATAACAGGCGACTGCCAGTGCAGAGCTGTCCACCAGTTGACTTTAAGATATCCAAACAAAATTCCATTAAATTATACATATACAAAAACATATATATAAATATATATATATACTATATATATATATATATATATAGAAAGATGCAGCTAAAAGTGTCATTAAGTGGTTTACTGTTGTTACTGTTACCAACTGTGCAGGCAGCTGTTATACCGCTGGTCAAGAGCAATGTCAGCTCAAATGCATTCGAGAAATTTGGCTATCTGGAAATTAAGCCAAATGGCACATTACACATCTTAAACCGTACACCCAGTCATCCAAGTCCAAGTGATAGCAATATGCAAAATATATTGATGTTGCGCAGTGTACTGCATGCCTTAAAGCTGGCACCAAATGATGGCCAGGCCAAGCTGAACATTAAGATTTATGGTGATGGTGTCGAGCATAAGTTTCCACCATTGCTAGAGAATATAATACAACGTATACAGACATATTTCTCCATTTATCGCTATACGGATACCAGTCGACCTGTGCGCAAAGATGAGCTAACAACAGAAGCAGAAATCCTTGAGTTAACCACAAAGGATGCCCTCGATCTCAATGATATTATAGTTACAGAGGAGGAACCCGCTTATATAACTGTGGAATAATATCAGTAACTTGTACAGGGTGGCCCATCTAGCGTTTGCTTTTTGAACTATCGATAATTTTGACTTTGACATTTCGAATGTCATTGTCAAATACTTAGTAGAAGGCTTGCGGCTTACGAAATGGTTAAAAAAAATTTTTGAATAATATATAGTCATTGTTTTTTTATAGCGATTTTAAAACGCAAATCTTTCGTGGACCACCCTATATAATGCTATAAACTCTGGTACAGTTTGTACTATTATTATTATTATTATTAATATTATTAATATTATTAATATTTATATTTAAATTATAATTATTATATTATAAGAAATATTTATTTGTAGTTTAGCTTTGACTCTGTCTGGATTAAAATAAAGGCCATGATCCATCTGTAACTGTAACGCCAGAGGCATCGCTATATTTTTTGGCCTAATATTTATGACTGGGCACGTCGTCCAGGTTATTTAGTATGCAACGTTGTGTCCAATGTACAATGTATGTATTATATTTTAGCTCCGAGTTCGAGTAGTAATATGTGCAATATTTTTATGCTGCGTGGAATTTCTGGTACGTTAACTTGGCTTATTGTTAACTTGGCTTATTGCATAATTTGTAGTGGCTTGGTTAAGGCCAAGTTGCTGTAGGGCAGTTCTGAAAACCATAATATAACCATATATAAAGGAAAATAAACGCAAAACTTTATGTGAATTTTCACTTGTATCTTTTAAGCAAGAGTTAACCAACTAGTGTACTCTTGAGTTAAGTCTACAGTTCTATTTACAATTGTTTCTATATATCATAGTTTTATCTATTTATTAAAAGTAGTTTTTGGCCAAATTGTAAACAATTGCTTACCTATTTATGTAGGACTCATTGAAGGATTAAAATTGTGTGTCTATTTCTCTTCTTTTATACAATTTCTTCGCAAAGTAAGTTTTATATGCAATTTTAAGTGCAATTTTATCTAATAAGTTTTTGCTAATTTCTATTTCACTTAAATTGTACATAAATACATACTTTTTAATATGATTTTAAATGTTGCAAGGCATTTTTTTTTTTTTAAAAACTTGGTAACAAAAAAACTAGCTGTCAATTGCACATTGACTATAAGCAGCATAACATAAAAAATAAATCTTTATTTGTAGTATGTTGAATACAATAGTAATTTGTTTTAACAAACACATCAATTGCATGAAGTTAATGCCCTGGAGGTATATACAGTTTGAGTGTTCAATGTGCTGCAATGTTTCCTTGTTTATCTAACATGTGACTTCATATGTGATAGCTAAATGAAAAAGTGTAAAAAACAAAGTCTAAGACAGGTCTTTAAATTGATAATTTATTAAAACATTTCATTTTTAACTGTGATTTCAGATGAGAATTTATAATATAGTAAACGTTGCAAAATTGCAACTAACACGCAACAAGCAGCCTCGTACATAAATTTAATATGATCAGTTTAATTGCTGTTCCTCCATACGAAGCTAGCCCTATATATTCGTTTACTTTGTACTATGCATATGCGCATATAGCCATTTCCTTCACACCTATGCTGAAGCATATCATCGCTCTGTGTTAGCTGCTGACTGAGTACTAAGAAATGAACATAACAAGCGGTCTGCATGTCAGAAATGCGTATGAATAAAGTTTCGCTGTTAACTATCAATTTTGTTAACAGAGGGCGCTTTGGAGAATGTTCTGGAAGTTGTTCCGCTGTGCATATGTTAAATATTATTTATATGCATTTATATGCATTTCATTAAATCTTAATAAAGTATATTTTATTAATTAAAAAAAATGAATTTAAATTTATTATTACACACTTTAAGCTCAGAGAAATATTTATAACTTAATAATTTATGATTTGATTTAATTTAATGATATATTTTTAGGGTTTTTATTAGACGTTTAAACGAGTGCAATATAAATCTGAACTTTAGTCTGATTACACAGCGGCAATAATGTATCTAAAGTTGTATATATTTGTATATATATATATATATGTGTGTGTGTATGTGTGTGGACTTTTGATCGTTTTCATAACAAGTTTTACGTGTGTTGGAAAATTCTCTTTTAAAATTTTCTTTAAATTCTTGCACGCCCGAGTTGCTTGTAAAAAGATTTTTTCCTGAGACAACACCAAATGCAGCGAAGGTACAACTTGAACAAATGTGGTTGGAATGTGGGGCAAGTTCATCCTATGCTATGTGCCTTGCCCAAGCTTATAGCCTTTAGTCTCTTATACCCAACGCTAAAAATGAAACTCAACTCCTTTTTTTTTTAAATTTTTTTTTACATTTTACATTCACTTTTTTATTGTTCTGTTCTTTTTTTTTTTTTGTTTTTTTTTTACTTTTTCAATTGTTATGGTTATGAATATAATGAATGATGATGATGATTATATGAAAGATTTGTGTTGTTGTTTGTGTATTACTTTTATGAGTATATTCGTATATGAATGAACGTATATGCTTTTCGATGTTTGTTTATTTATTTATCTCTCTTGTTTTTTTTTTTTTGCTTGTTTTTGATTTATTTTTACTTGTAATTTCTTTTATTTATTAATTTGTTTTTTTTTTTATTTTTTTTTATATGCTTTTTCTTTTGTCTTTTGTTTTTTATGCTGTTAATTAATGTCGGAAAATTGGAAAATATTTTACTTGCACTTGACTCTGTTAGTAACTAATTGTATTAACCCACGGCCTGGCACGGTACATTTGGCCAAGGCACGGTATAGATACAGATTTTAGAGTACCAAAGTTGCCCATAGTATGTTTATAATTGTGTGTGTATTTGTATATGTATGTATATGAGTGTGTGATATGGTATATGGTATGAATGTGTGTCTATTTGTGATTTGCATGTATGTATTTATGTATGTATGTATGCATGAGTTTGTGGCTATTTAGACTTCTTCTGGCGCTGCTTTAAGGACAATCTTAGTATCTGATTGGCCCTCGGGCTCTGCCAATGGTACAGCTTGGGGCTGCGCCTGTTCCAACGCCTGTGGTTCGGGTATAGCCGGAGCAATGGGTAGGGACTTAAGTAGTGGCTCCTCACGTTTTAGTGTCGCTACTCAAGTTTAAAATAATAATTAGCTTATATAATATATATATATATATATCTATATATGTATATATCAAATTTATTTGTTACTCACGTTCTTCGTTGATGATCTCCTTAATGATTTCCTTAGCAATTTCAGCGGTTGGTTGCTCTGCTTCCTGTTTAATGGCATTGTTATCTTCCAATTGACGTGCGGCAATCTCAGCCTTCAGTTCACTGGCCTCGGGGGCTGCTGGAATGATGGCCTGTGCCGGTTGCTCCAATGGCTGCTCTGCTTGCTCTGGCTGCTTCTGCTCCTTAAGCAAAGGCTGAGCTTCTGGCAGCTCTGGTGCTGCGGGTGCTACTGGCTCAATAGCTTCAATAGCCTCAGATTTTTGTTCAATGGATTGAATAGGAGCTTCCTCAATTTGAATGCTACGTGCACGTATGGCTGAAATTGGCCAGGAATAGACAGGTGCATGTACAACATCGACAACAGGAGTATGATACACCTGGGGCAGACTGTAGAAATGACGTGCTTCAGTGGCAGCTATCAATGGTTGCGTATTGGCAGGAGTTTCAATCAATTCAATTTTCTCGCTCTTCAATTTTTGCTGCTCTTCCTTGGAGCCGGGGAAGAAGCCTGGAAAGAAACCAGCACCAGTGGCAGCAGCTGCTGCCGCACCCGTAGCAGCTGCCTCAGCCAATTGACTGCTAACAACCTGAATCTGCTCTTGTGCCTGCTGCTGGATTGCAGTTATAGTCTGACTTGGATCCGATTGCTTGGCTTCGGGTACAATGAATGGACCGCTGGCACGTCCAGTAGCCACAGCTTCAGCAACTGTTGGCACCACAGAAGCAGCTGTGCCCGCCGGGACATAAACAATGGTCTCCTCATGATGTGGTCCCGAGACACGTGCCAATGGTGACAGACCATGAACATAGCGCACCGCCGGCTCCAAGTGTACCTGAGCCTGTGGCGTTACAATAACAATATGCTGTGCGGGCTCCACAACTGACTGTATGGGCTTTGCCTGGCTACCCACTGCCAGTAGGCAGAACAGCGCTAAGATGAACATTATTCTAGACCAAAGAAGGAAAAAAAAAAAAAATATTTAAAATTAAACTATGAACACAAAGCTATCCTATGCCCATTCCAGGAACTGGTATGTTCAGTGTCCAGTGGACGCTTCATGTCTGTTATGCTATTTATAGTTGACCAAAGCTAGCCAAAGTCCATTCTAAATTTAACATTATTAATGCAGGTGTGCCCATATATATTTATCTCTCAGTGTGTGTGTGTGTGTGTGTACCACAGGATGCGAACTATTAACCGGTTTGGCATTTGATTGGTAAGCCCGTCTTCTGGTGTACATACAATTACCCATACCAGTACCAGCAATGCTTAATGATTGCCTAGTCTATTCTTGGCCAAGTCTTTTGATTGCAACTTGTGTCTTGTACTTGTGCTGCAAGTTAATAACTGGTTTTATTGCAACACTGCAAGAATCCTCGTTTAGCTTGTATTTTTTGCTCACTGACTGCATTAATTTATTCCCCCTCTTTAGCATTATAGATATTAACTCTATTCTTAGAATCCTTACACCAAACTCGCTTCAAGCTGTGTTGATAATTTTTTCTGTTTCTTGCAAGGCTTATTGCTACCTATGCAACTTTAATTGCACGGTTCCAACCTAACATAAAATACACTTCAAACCAACTACAATTACAGCTGCAACTCAGCTCATGTCCACGACTTCTACACATTATTCATGAGCTGCCATTGTGCTGCTATTTCGCTTTAACTTTTATTCCTTCCGTATAATTATAAAAAATTTTATGTACTTTATTATGGACACACTGTAAATCAGTAGACTTTCCCATAACCCAGCAAAAACCTAAGCTAAGCTAATCTTAGTCTAGACTCCAACCGTAACAAAGCCAATCTCTAATCTTCTTCATTTAACGTTTGTTAATTAACTAAACAAATTTGAGCAAATTACGATTGATAGTTTGATTTGTGTAAAATTTATTCCTTAAGGATTATACAAGGATCTAGCCTAATCTTAAAAGAATCTCTTTCATTTTAACCTACAACTTGCAATTTAAGTAAGTTTGTTATAGTTTATACATAGATTATATTAAGAAATTCTTATTGAAACTTAGCATAGAAAATTTTTTCATTTCTAAGACAGGATATATTAAATTGTCAAATTGAAATATAGTATAAAGCAAATAGGAATGTTTGTATATATATAATATATATACTCCTAATTATAAAATATTGAAGTATATATATATATGCAGTTTATAGGAACATTCCTAATATTTTGATAAGATGTATATTATTATACTAAATTTAATCTAGACTCCTAAATGCTTTAACTTAAACCTTAAACTTAATTTGTTAAGTTTTTTTTTATATTTTTCTATGATCCTAATTTATGTTAATTCAGTTTTGTGTTTTTTCTATTTTTACTATATCCTGAAGGAAATGTTGTATGGAAATAAAAAGCTTAAACAGAAAATCAAACAGAAATTGTTGAAGCAAAACTTAATTTTAATAGTTTAAGCTAAATATTATTTTTAATTTATAAGGTTATTCTTTAATTATTATTCAATAACAACTATATATAAATTGGATATGAGCCGAATGCACATCCAGCTAGTGCTTGTTAAAGTAGTATTAAATTGTATATTTTGTATATATTTAATTTAGTTCTATTAAAAAAAAAAAAATTGTATAAACACATTTATTTTTATACTTTATATTAAATTCAACAATAATCAAGAATAATTTATATAATAAATATAAATTTATTTTCTATTAATTTTCTATATTTATTTTATATTATATCTTTTACATATTTTATATTATATTTTTTTATCTTATATTTTATTTTATTATATTCTCCTTTTATATTATATTTTTTAATTTTTTAACCATCAAATCTACAAATATCTGTTGTTTATTCTGTAACACATACTTTATATATAATATATAATCTTGTTAATTAATGTCGTTTATCTAAACTCATAATCTTAGCTAACTGTGCTCTCAATAAATATTTTATAGGCTTTTTCTTTCGCTTTGAACTTGTTTTAAATAGTATTTTTTATAGAGCTTATGAGCTACATTATCATTACGATCATAAAAGTAGTTTCGCTTTTTTTTTTCTTTTTTCTTTCTAGGCTAGAGTCGGTCAAGCTACTTATGCCTAGTCTACAATATATATATAATGTGTACTTTCTAAATGATCTGTGAAAGGTTTAATCTATTGCACGAATTTCACATTAAGATTTTTTAAAGTTTAGTTTAAAGAACTCACCTGATGTCAGTTGTCTTCTGATGTTAAGTTTTAGTTGTTTAAATCTTGCGGAGATTCGGACACTTTCCAAATAAAATTCACCAAAAAAAATATTTTTATATATGTATATATATATATATGTATGTATATACTGTGTATATGTATAGGTATAGGTATAGGTTGAGAATATGACAATGATCACAAGAGATGCTTAAACTTGGCACAAATGTTGTACTAGATTGAAGTGTGTATATGGGTATGTGTCTGTGTGTGTTTTTATGTTAATGTTTTGATATTGTTGATACTATAGAACTATAGCTGCAGTCTTCTACTGTCTTCTTCAGTCTTCAGGTCTTAACACGGCGACCACTTCAAGGAAACTGGTGGCCAATGCTTACTGGCATTGGCCTTTTATAACTGACTGACTGCAGACTGAAGACTAAGTCCAACAACTGACCTACCATAGGAACAAAGACATAGTGCCATGGCCACAACCAGAAGAATATCAAGTAAAAGAACAAGAAGAAGTTAAAAAAAAACAAAAAGAAAAAGAAAAACAGCTTCCCGCAGGAAAAGAGACACATTTGTTTCAGGGGGCAAGCAACAGGGAGATGTAGCAGGCGTATTATTTATATATATATATATATATAGAAAGAGCAGCAACAAGAGGAGCACGAGGAGCAGGCAAAGCAGTCGGCAAATGACCAAAGTTGGCTAACAGCTACATGTACATAAACACACACACACACATATATATATAAATATACACAGATTGCAGAGGGTTCTGGTTTCCATCAGGCAACATCCAACAGGCAGCCAGCAGCAAGCACCAAGCACCAAGTACCAGTTACCACTTACCACTTACCAACTATCAGGTTCCAGGTTCTAGGTTTCAGCTTGGTGCTTCTTTGCGGATGGTAGATGGCAGATGGTCAACGTAGATGTTATTGTACGTGCTGTCTTTTATCCACTCTCTTTGGGCTGTTGTTTGCTGTACGTTTTGGCCATGATCTTGCTCTTGGCCATGGTCTTGGTCAAGTTCTGTATGAAGTTTGTTAAACCTGCATTGTAATAGAAGTCAAGCGATACAAAATAACCACATTGACAGACACTCACGACCATCATGCTAGCTCCGGCTTTGACTCTACCTATGGCTATCTCTATAGCTATAGCTGTGGCTATGACTATGGCTATGTCTGTGACTGTGACTTTGGCTAGTAAACTTGGAAACTGGTTCAGGTGCAAATTGAATACATTGTGGAGCATTGTGCAAATGCAACAACAGCATGCAACACTACGTTCCACCATATAACCATCCTATAGATTTATTTTTATAGTTACCCCAACCGCCTGCTGCGGCTGTTCGGCTGCTGCTGGCGGAAAAGATTAATCAAGATTTGCACATGCTTGCACTCCTATATCTTATATCTACCCAGTATACCCTCTAGCTATTAAAATATACCCTATAGGGTATATATATATATACACTGAAAGCTCTCCTAGTAAACATTTTTTTGTCTACCCGTGAAATTCTAGTTTTTTTTTTATCGATAATTTTACGCCTATTAATAGAGCATCGTTGTGGCTGGAGTCGTAGATTCCTAGAAATTTTGAAATTATAAAAAAAGCTATATAATAAGCTTGGCATGGGTTAAACAAGTTACGATACAGTTGTACCAATTGATTCAATTAAAAATATATCATATAAAGAAATAAGATCACCTCTAATGGAATGGAGGATACTTGTTCACTAAAAACAGTGCTCACTATTTCACTTCATCAATAACAAAAGTTAAGGCATAGTTTTTCTTAATATTCAGAAGAAAATAAAGTTTATTTTTCGATTTGCTGGGTATTTTCAAGTCTTGCGTACTCTTGGAATTCTTTTTCTTTCTTGTTTCTTCACGGTTCTTTTTTTTTGTTGCAAAATTTATTTCGTTATAAAATATAATCACTGCCCGCAGATGTACAGATCTCCACCTTCTTTTCTATTGGAATAGATCCCAACATTTCACCCCGCTTACTCCTGCGCCTGCGCCTGCTGGCAGGCTATAGAATTTTATAAAATGCATCGGAAATAGATACCAAAGTAGCTTCTAGAGATGCACCACAGGCAACAAGTTCAATGGCCGCCAGTCACTTCAATAACTATTGAAAGAATGAGCATCCAATGAATTTAATACGCAAATTTCTTTTCCTTTTTTTATTATTTATTTATTTTTTTTTTTTATTTTATTGGCAAATTGTTAAATAAAAATGGATACAGAATTCCTTATGGTTATGCATAGATATTGACTTAATGCAGTTGCTCTATTCATAGTGTAGGCGTCGTTTGGGTGCTGCACGTATAATGGGTTTGCTCTTTGTCTTGTTCAATGCCTGCCTAGATCTGGCTGCATATTCCTCAGCAATGGCTGTGCGCCATCTTTCTACGATTGCATCACCCCCGCGAGTACGTTGAGGTGTTTCGCGTGTATGTGGAAAACCAGAGACGGTCAGTGGTACATCACTATAGTCATAATCATCGCTGCCCAGACGCTCAGCATTGTTATGGGGCATCTTGATAACGAGCTGATTGCGTGATGGCAGTGTAATGCTGAAAGCAGCCGCTTCTTCGGGTGTGACACCAGCGATGGCTGTGGCTTTGGGTGAGGCTACTGCCAGGCCATTGCGACCAGAGAGTGCTACAGCATTGGGCTTGGAGGAGGCAACACCGCCTTCGCCGGCTATAGAAAGACCTGACAACCGATGGATATATTAAAAATATTTAATGGCATCTTTTTTGATTATTTAGACTTACCCACTGGCTTGGCCTCAGCCACTGCTGCATCCTTTTTGGGAGCCATTATAGCAACGCTATCATTGACATCCTCATAGGGATCTTCACTGTTTGGTGGCAAAAGCTCATCAGGTGACAACTGCTGTTCGGTTACTTCATCCAGTTTCTGCTCATCAATCTTTTGATCTGCTGGATTATTAGCTTCCAGGCCCAGATTTGAGGGCTGTTTCTGTGGCTTACCAAATAGATCGGGCTGTAGCAGCACACTGAAGTCCTTGATTTGTCCCGTTTGCTGTAAAAGTGCCAGTGCTGTAGCCGCCTGGCCCAGCTCTAGCAGACTATCAGCATAGATTTTGTTGTCCTCCTCACTAAATTGTCCCTTGCGCTTTGCTAGCTCCTGTATGGCCACTAAACGTGCAGCAGCCTCTTGGATTCTATTGAAATTGCTGCCACTAGCAGAAATGCTGCCACTGCCGCTGTCATCTGCAACGGCTGAAATGCTGGCTGCGGATATGGTAATTGTATCATCTGCATCTCTTGGTACAGCACGCAGCTGTGGCTGAGGTTGAGTTTGCTGCAACTTCTGGCGCTGTAAAATACGGGTACGTACGCTGCCATCATGCTGTGGACGCAGCTGCAATAATTGGCCGCTCAGGCCGCCATAATAGGGTAGCTGTTCCTCGAAGATCAGCGGACCTGCGGATGCAGAATTCGCTGCCGATCTGTGTCTAATGGGTTGCAGGGTTTATAGAGTTGGTTAAAGTGCTATGAATGGAAAGCGGTATTGCCTGTACAATTGTGGAGCTGTGCATAGAGCATGGTATATAGACAAAGCATGGGATAGCAATAACAACACAGAAAGTTAAACAGTTTCTACAAAGGATTTGGAAAGCATAGACTGCATTGGTAAATGGAAAAAGCCAAATAGTTTACTACAATTATAATGAGTAAGAGAACAACTTTATTTACAGCTAGACATGACACAGTTGGGGCCTCACTACTTAAAATAGGAACACATAAAATAGAATGAGCTCTACACTAAACTACTTAGCTGAAATCAGGGAGAAGAGGTTTGTGCGGGACAAGTTTTTTACGTCCTCCTGGTTTTGCTCAGTTGAACAAATCCAACTCCAAATCAGCCGCTGCATGCGCTTTACCACCTACACCTGCAATTGCCACCGCCTCTGGATTGAAGTAAACATTTGTGGGTACACCCTTCTTCAGCAAGGCCTTTGAGATGGGCGTCGATATGGCTGTACCACCATTACCCACAACTGCCTTGGAGTGCGGTTCTAATATAAGTGCCGCCTGTTTGTGTCCATTTAAGGCATTTGCTGTGGCAGGACTGTAAGGCAAAAAATAGGTACCAAATGGTATTTGTGGAAAATTGCTTGAGTTGGTACTGGTGCGTCCTGTGGCTTCCACTTTTACTGGTGCTGTACGCGCCTTGGTGCTACCCTTACGTAGCTTACCAGAAGTTTTGGGTCTACTCAAACGCTGAGCTGGCTGAGTGGAGCGAGAACCTGTTTCAATTTGACTGCTGGAATGCACATGCTTGCCGGGCACAGCCACAATTTCTTCAATAATATAATTTGAATTAATGCGATTAATTGCTGCGCGCAGTCGCTGATCGCTCCTTAAATCGCCTGCGGTTTGTGTCTTCACTTGTAATTTTTGCAATGTTTCTATTGATTCAGTGTTATCATCTTCCAGTTCTTCAATATCTCTGATGGTTGTAGGCTTTGCTGTTGTGGTTGTACTTGTGGTTGTTGTACCCGGCACTGCTGCAACTGGAGCAATAGATGGCGCCACAAACGCAAATGGCAAACTATAAGCGGAGTAGTATGGTGAGTTGTATAGCAATACATTGCCATGTGTTGTGGTACTTGTGGTGGGTTGAACAATGCCGTAAGGTGTTAGGACTCCAGCAGTTGCATGATGTGTTGCAACTTGTTTGGCAAGATCAGCTTCATTGCCAGCTAATAATTTCTCTGGTTGTGATTGTGTGGAAAAATATGCGCCATAAGGTATGAAAGGCTTGGCTTCCATACTTGCTGCAGCTAATAACTTCTCTGCTCCAGGTTGATTATGAGCAGGTGCCGCAATATTCACAAATGGATGTAACGGACTGCGCAGTGGCCATGTCTCAAAGCTTGTGGTGCGCCAGTACGGGTTTGCACTTTGATTAGAAGGTAATAGGGAGATTTGTGTGGAGGATAGGAGAATTCATAGGAGAGTAAGAGAGTTAAGGATAGCAGTTAGTGTCGTAATATTTACAGTATATTAAGCTGTTTTTCTATATATATATATATATATATATATATGAGTGTATAATTTTATATATATATATATAATTATTAGTACATGCAAAGCGTTAAACATATTTTAGTGGGCGTGGCACGTATACATAATAAAAAGAAATCTAAGTCTTATATTTTACAGATGAATTTCAGATGAAAGCAAGGCAAAAATTACAAAATACAAACATTTATTACCAATACTTAGGCGCTATACAAAAATACTAACAGTCATTAGGTTGAAATCGAACAAAGCGAGCTAGGGTCCATTTTCCTAACTGTCTGGCAGCCCTATTTTAGCGAGTAAAGGGCTGCCACAATTCCATAAATTTTATTTAATTTATCCTATTTTAGTTAAGTTAAGATACTAGGCCAAAGCCACTGTAACTTAAGCCTCAAAATCCTGTTCCGCATCATCGTCCGCTGATGAGTTGGCAGTGGGTGGTGCATAATAGACAGTGGGACCAGTGGCCACCACTTTGCCTTCACGTGGAAAACTTTTTGCATTCACATCTGTGCGCTGTAATGCATCCTTTAAATCAACATCAGCGGGAATTGAAATGACTTTGGCACCGGGGCCAGCTATTGTCAGGCTGCGTGGATGTGTTAAGGCGTAGCCACCAGGTCCCACAATTGCTGTACCACCGCTGCCAGCGGTTGCCACACCACCGGGACCTGCAATGGCAATGCCACCCTTGCGCACCTTCAGGCGCTGTATAATGATGCCACCCTCACGTAGCGCCTGTTTCTGTGTGCTCTGATGGGCAGTGGCAACTGTTCCAATGGTATTCATTAGATGATGAGTTTTGTGTGCAAATAGATGCTTCTCTGCAGCGGCACTGGTATCCTGTTCGGCTGCTGTATTCAACTGTTGCTCAAGGCTATCGTTGTCGCTGCCATCGCCGCCACCCTCACGCTCATCATCCCATTTATAATCATCTTGACTTGATTCGCTATCCCTTTGAGGTATAGTTCCTTGCAGTAATACTGGTTGATTATTCCCAGCTGTTGTCTCCGGCAATGCAACGGGCGTACGGAAGGGTAATTTGAATATATTCTGGAATGCATTCTTAATGGCCGTTGACGTATGATTCTGCATTTCAGCCAAGTTTACATTGGGTACACGGAATACATTCAAGCGATTGCGATTCGGCATCAAACCTCCGGATGGCGGCAATGTGGATGACTGTGTATCTGAGTTACTGTGCATTGGTGCAGAGGTGACCTTAATACTAGGTGAACTGGCATGCACAGTACCAATCAGTTGTTCCCCTTCCTTGGCACTGCTACGCAATGGCTTTGTGGTGCTGTTAACACTATTAATCCTTTTCCGATTGCTGGAACTGACGCTGTTTGCATCTGGTGCAATGCGTTGTGTCTGTGGCCTTGTTGAGGGCTTTTCACGTGAATCAAAACGTGATTCCTTGCTAGATGTGGGCACCTTGGTAGTACCAATGGTTGACGTTGTTGTGCTAGGATTACTGGGCTTACCACGCTTCAGTGTTCCATCCTCATTCAAAGCCAACTCTCTAGGCAAAAAGAAGAGATGATATTTAGGAGTGCTCTTGCCCTGCTTTTTGGCATTCTCATGGCTCATTGTTTTTGCCTTGCCATAAAAACTATCCACATCGCCAATGATCTTATACCCTTTCACATGATACTCTAACGGTGCATTCTCCCGCAAATATTGCTCCTTGTTCATCTTATATAGATGCACGGGTATGGCAAAGTGTGCGGGCAATTGTTTAGCTTCCAGAGGAGAATTGGGTTGTGGCAAGTGCACTTGATTTGGTCGGAAATATAATTGGGATGACGATGGAGATTGTGACTGAGACAGACTCTGATCGTATTCACTAGATACAGTTTCACGCAGTCTGGGGGGAACATTCCTTGTTAGCTTGACGGCGCGTATAGATGGCTCCAAGAGGGTCTGGCCATTGCTGCCAGAGAAATGATGCTGTTGTGCATGGAATGGGTGATATGCGGGCTTTGGGAATAGATATTGACTGGAGTCAAGTATGGGTGGCAGCTTTGGCTGTTCCGGCTTCTTCTTCACATAGCCAAAAGCCTCGTTCACTTTGGCAATCTGGTCAAGTATGCGCTTGGCATCATCCGCTTTCTCGGACATGGCCGGCGCCACATTTGGATCAAACTCTTCCGGAAATTTGACCAGCCTTTGCTTTTGTATTCTGTAAACGAAATGTTAGGTTTGGTTTTGTTTTGTTTTTGGTCTTGGCATTGGTAATGTTAACGGTATTATTAGTTATTGGTATTATTAGTATACTAATTAGATTTGGATTAGGAATTGCGCTTTATATATATTAAATGATTACAATTATCTACGATTATTATGATAGTTTTTTAATCACAAATTTATTGATTTGATTTTTATTTATTTTTCTTTTTTGTGTTTTACATTTTAGTCACAAATTAAGGCGCGTGCAGTAATGGTTATGCATAAGGATATAAAGGACACAGTCACAAGTCAAGGCAAGGCAGGGTATGGGGTTGGCAAGGCAGGTTAATGTGCGAGTCTTAAGGATTGAATTTACTTACTCAATGGCATCGAAATGTTGGCCAGCTGCCAGGGAGGCCAGCAAAAGCGTCGATAGCTGCAGAAGAAATTATATTCGTGAGCAAATGGTAATAACTGATAATGATAGGTAAAGCTATAATACAAATACACACAACAAATGTATTCAAAGAAAACTGATCGTAGAAACCAGGAAAATGTAAATAGCTTGGACGATTTGAGCACCCTGGACTTTTGATAAAAGTAAATTGAAACTATGAGAAAAACCTGTGCGTAACTCATATGGCAATACTCTTCGAGTGGTTAAAAGCGTTATTAAAGATATTTACATTAAATGTGGCTAGGCAGGATTCAAAGCTGCAAAGTTGCAAAGCTACAGGGAAAACAACATTTAGCATAGAACCTCAAACAATATGTAAAGGATATCCCTAAAGTGGGTAAGTCAGGTAAAAACATAAGTTGGTTACATGTTTCAAGAAAAGATAAACCTAAGGAAGAAGAGGTAGTTTATTGTAGCTATGAATGAAGACTAAAGACGAAAGTAGAGGGGAGCAAGCGTCAAGGAGCAGCTGGGAAAAGGTATTGTGTAAGGGATAAAACATAGCTGGGACTGAACATAATATATAACATACAAACATATAGAGTATATATACATATAACACACACATAGCACACACATACACACACACACACACACACACACACACACAGACAAACACAACCTAAGCCCACGGAGTGGATATGATGGCAAGGCACAGGAATGCGGTCAAGCGCTAATTTGTCAACCTTTCTCTGAACTCAGATAGACTTTGCATAATTTCTTAAGCAGCGTCTAAAAAGTGAGAACCAAGCCCATTTACAAGTACTTTAAGGTTTTTCATTTTAAACTCATAAAGAATGAGAAGCAGAACCAAAAACCGAAACCAGAACCAGAACGAGTATAAAAATTAAAAAAAAAAAAAAAAAAAAAACTGAGCTGTTTTCTCGTGTTTTGTACGAAATGCCCATTGGAAACGCAGGCAGAGTCAATATTTGCTCGTTTCTTTTGCAAAATAAATATTGACGCAATGATATTATATTATGTGTTAGTGTATTTGTATATATATATATATATATATATATATATATATGTGTGTGTGTGTGTTTATATTGGTTATCTGGCCTGTTGAACCGTTAGCTTGGCACCCGCTCAGACTCCAACACAAACACAAACACCAACCACTTGTCCCTCATCTATTATGGCCATAATGTCACTGAGCCCAACAACAACATTCGTACAACAACACGCTGTGTGATTTGATGTGTCATTGACCCAGCGCCAAAGCGACAAACATTCAGCGAACGTGCTGAGAGATCTCTTGTTAAGAGAGCTTTGATCTTTCTGTACTGTGTTGTTATTGTTGTTGTACAGATTTGTTATACAGTCAGTTTTGTGTTTGCAGATTGGCTTGCATCCCGCCCAGATGACCATAAGTTGATGTATGTGATTTCCCGTCAGTTGCTTTCTTTTGTTCTTGTTAATTTATTATACATATATACTATATTATGCTGGGTGTGTTTTAGCCATAATGAAACTGGGTTAATGTTCCAAATATATCTACTTATATACCTATATATCCATATATATATATATATATATATGTAAAGATAAAAGGTAGGGTAAGACTAGGTATAAACAAAAATGCAAATGATCTACGAGAAAGAATTCTCTTCTACAGATAAAACAGCTGCTGCAGGCAATACAGAAACAAGTCTATTAAATGTTTAGATTAATGATAGTTCCAGTATTTAGCTATTAATATTAGTATTAGATACCAATGGGTATGTCACGCCCTCAAAATGGATTTCTAATCTACTCTTTCGTTTTCCTTCTTTAGTTGATTACGTTAATTGATTGATGATATTCTATAAATTATTATCATTATTTTTTTTTTTTTTGGAAAATAAAGTCGTTAGTTTATATTGCATTGATTCATTTTGAATTCTTCTGTTCTTCTATAAGTCAATAAGCCAACTCTTTGTATAGGCCAAAAATTGATATTTAAGAAATTCGAATCAATAAGGCTATAACTTTATTATTATGCTCAGAGTCATTGAATAGCCTGAGCATGTGTTAAATACGTTTATAGCATATTGATATAAGAAGATGCTACTATATGAATATCATGAAGTCATAATTATCATATTTGGGCTTTATGTATATATATATATATATATATATATATGCTGATGATTCCTATTGTTGGGCCGGACGTTGACGCACTTGTACTTTTAAGGGCGTGTTCCGAGAACAGAACATGAATAATGCACTGTATATGGATAGCCAATTGTTTCTCTGTCTCTCTCCCTCTTTTTGTGTGTTTGCTGAAATTTTCACTTTTCATAGCAACACGTTTACCCCAACCCTGCCCCTCATTAGCCCTACTTTTGCTACCAATTGAATTCTGCTATAAGCATTGTATTACTTTTGTAGCTTTAGTTATTCAGCTCAGCTTCCGATTGGCAAAAGGTAGAGTGATATTTACTTTAGCTGGACAAGCCTCTTAGTCGCATAATATTAAGGCTAATGCCTTGTGGCTAAAAGTCTAAATATATATATATATAAAGAATCAGGTAAAGAGCCCACTAGTTGTGCAGTGAAAGTTAAGCAAGCAAATTAAAAACTAAATGCAAAAAAAAATATAAAATATTTAAAGAAAAAAAAAAAACAAACCGCAAAAACGGCAAGCAAAAACGAAAGACTTAAGGCACGAACTTGCGGCATATTATTAAAACGAAAGACTTAAGACTTAAGAGCAGGGCAGCTAATGAGTTCAACACACAGCAGCTAAGAACCTGACAACGCCAACTAACAATCTTTGATTAATTATGCTTACACATACACTCAAACTAATTAAGTTTTCTTTTTCTTTTGAAATAATAGTTGAATAATTTTTTTTTTTAAATTATATTTTTGTACTTACAACAATTAAACGCATTTTTTTTGTTTTGTGCGTAATAAATTCTTTTAAATATATATTTTATTTATATATATTGTTCCTTTATATATATTTATTTAATTTGATTTTAGGGATTGCCGCAGGCTGCGTCTTAGCCTTGGGATATATCCTTGAACTGCGAACGAGACAAAATGCACTTTGTTATCACGCGTTATAAACATACTTCACATGCACCAAAATAAAAAAAAACAACAGTACACATATGCAATCACACACAGGATGACACACACACACATACACACATACACATATGTTGTGTTGATGGCAATCCTGTTGTGTTGCAATTAAAATTTAATTATCTTTTTTTTTTCATTTTAATTTTACGTTTCGGCAAGGAGCTGTACACTTGTCACACATACACACACACACACATACACATATATACATACACACCTTTTAGAACTCAGCCAGACAACGACTGAAGATGAACTGATTCGTGCCCGTGCACCGCGTGGCCGTTTTATAACATTTTCATTAGCAATGCAAAGCACCAGGTAGAAGCGACGACTCCAAGCAGCAGTAGACGATGGCAAAGAAATGCCCAACCTGACCCAGGGCACTTGTAACCAACACAGAGAGAGACAGAAGGAGAGAGGGATACATATAGAGGGCTAAAGAGAGACAGAGAAAGAGAGGAAGAGGAAGAGGGATAGAGAGAGAGAGAGTTAAATACAAAGAAAGAGAGAGAGAGAGCGAGAGAGTGTGTGTGTGTGTGTTGACTATAAAGAAAAAGCAAGAGCGAGCGAGCAACTGAAACTATTTGATTAAGAGAAAAGTTTAGGGCACACGTACGACGAGTGTCTTATCATTTGCCTGGCATCTTCTGTCTTATGTTGTCTTTACTGTGGGAGTCTAATGGTATGCTCCTAGCTCCACCCAAGCTGCTTCTACCACTCAAAATTGATATTCATGAATCAGTGAACTGATTTAATCAACATCTCTATTAGATAAGCATATCAAAATCACGTTTTTTTGCACAGTCAACATGGTTTTATTTTCTATTGTTTGACAATGGGCTACTGTTAACACGCCCCCGGCCCCCCGCCTGCCACTGCTCAAGCGGCAGCCAACATAACAGACACAATATAACTGTGACATTGATTAATTAATTGAACGCTTATTGAGTACTTGAATGCTTGAGTGAGAAACATCTGCTGGAACAGACGTAATTATAAGTGAAGCGCAAAAATGGACAAATGGGCAAATGAGCATATAAAACGAAAGACTTAAGACACGAACTTGTGCGTATGGGTAGCTAAAAGAAAAACAAGAAGCAGATCAAGCATTTGAAGTTGTTTAAATTGTTGAAGTATTAGACTTACATAGAAGCTTAACGACAGAAAATTGGCTTGACGAAAGCTGCGACAAGACAAAAAATGCTGATTGAAACAAGACATAAGCCTAAAAATGGTAGAGCATAAATAACCAAGAGAAAAAACAAACACTAGAAAATATATTTATATATAGATATATATAAAAAAGACTTAAAGCACGCACACGATTCAATGAACTGTTTGAAGCAGCAAAAAATTCTAAATTGAAATCACAAACACAAAAATTTGTGATATTTAAATTTAGCTCATTTAAAAACTGTCAATACCAAATAAAAAACACACACACATACAAAAAAGTGTCAGAACTTGTTAGAAAGTTGAAAGTATCCTCATCATTGCGCCCTTAATCCATATTGTCAAACTGAAACCATATTAAGTTTCCAACTCAAACTAAAGATATTAAATAAGTTCTATAATTACCAAAAAGAAAAAAAATACTTACAATTTTACAACATAAAATTGCAACAAACAGCAAGTTCCATATGAAACTTTATGTAGTTCTTTCAAGTAGTAAAATGAGTTCCTTAAGGTTTTGTAAAGTCAGTGAAAGTTATTGTAAGCTTAAGGGTTTCTTAAGATACAAGGAATCAAGTGTTAAGCTTCCATGTAGAATTGCTTTAGCAAGTTCTAAGCTGTCGTTAAAGACAAGGCAAAAGAATTCTAATGTCTTAGAAGATTACTAATAAAGTGTATAGAGCTGTCAAATGTTCCAAAGAGTTGTTTAATGGCAACACTGCTAATGGTCATAGCAACGCTCCATAGAAACCCTTTTACAACTGAAGATTCCTTATTATAAGTTACGATAATTTTGCCTAGAGATCAGCTTGTGGCGACATTTCTTAAGGATGTTATATGACCTTTAAATGGACCTTAGAGAATATGTTCTTATATTAAGGCTGAAACTAATTTTGTATAGTACTTAGCTTAGATTGCTTTGTTTATTGTAGGCAACTCTTCACGGGTTTCGCACTTGTTTCAGTGACACTTTCCTTGACCCTTCCGCTATCCATTTTTATTAAAAACTTTTTATGGTAATAATATAAAGGATTTTATATTAATCTATAACTTAAAGATTGTACAAAAATAGCTTTTCAATGAATACTTTAAAGCCATGTAATATATAATACAATCCCCACTTAAGTTACCTCTAGGGTTTCCCAATTATCCCTAAAGTAACAGCAAATTGTCAACGTAAATTCGATTCCAGCAAGCACAGAAAATAAAGATTTATACCTCACATAACCCTGTGTACAGTAGCAGAAACTATTAAACATATTAAGGATCTGCCCATTGCATATTTATTTATGTTGTTTTATTAGATTGCCTTCGTCTTTCACTCTCTTTAGTATCCCACTGTCGCTCTCCCTGTTTTCCTGTCTACCAATCTTTGATCTTTCTATTTGCTGTTTATCTTTTGGGAATTTTATAGTTTACGTTTTATTAACTAGTTGCCATTGCTTGGAGTATCAACTATCCACTATCAACTATCGACTGTAGTAATCAATAAGAGCAAAGCAAAAGATTTATGGTTTCAGCTCTTTATTTTTATGGTAGCTCGTAGCCCGTCGCAAGTTGTCGTTGGAGTTGCATACAAAGTGTATAGCAAAAACCCATATTGTTGACTAGGGCACACTTCGAATGGATTTAATTGAAAGTCGACAAATCGAACGAGCACAACAATAACAGAAGCAACATTAACAACAGTAACAACAAAAACAACAGCAATAACAACAACTTTGAAGAGTCGTCTGATAGGCCTGGTAGGCGCCAAAGAGTTCAGCAAAAGTCGAAACCTTGAAACCTATTTATAAAATGGAACTGGGGCTATCTTCGATGTATATATATATATATATATATATATATATTTTGATGATGGTATTTTGTTGCATTTGTTGCCTAGCTGTGCCTGGACAGTTAAATATGACCTTCACTGGGTGCAACAGGAACAGAACCGTTGCAGAACTCAATCGAAACCGTTGTTTAACTCAAATAACTGGATATCTCTCTACGCTGCATATCTTCCCCCTCTATCTCTTTCCCTTTCTCTCTTCATCTGTTTCTCTCTTCCTCTCTCTCTCTCTCTCTCTCCCCCTGTGGGTTTTCTTATTGCAATTGTTCTTGGCCCTGTGTTATGCTTATGATCAAAGTTATTAACGGTTAATGCAGGGCATTAACCATGCAATTATGCCAACCCAATTATGCAGCTGGCAGCTGGCGGCGTGGCAGGCAACGTGTTCCCAAGCTAAGCTCAAATACCTAAGTGTAGAATCTAGGCAAATACTATATACCAACGTATAAGCATATATTTATATATATATATGTATATATATTATATATATAGAGTACAGTCTAGTATGTGTAGAGAGCTGCGATTTGAGCATAGAACAGCGCAAAGTATTTGCCCTGAGAACAGCCTTAAAATGCTTCAAATTTGTGTCAAACTCTTCTTTTTTTTACAACTTATAATATACTTTTTATAAATATACATATATGATATATAAACTATATATACATATATGTTTTATTTTTGTTATTGTGTGCAATCCAGTCTTGAAAGAAAGTTGTCGACTGCAACTTGTTTTTTTTTTAATTTTTTCCTTTTTTTTGTGTTCAAATGGAAAACTTCTTAAGCGAATTTTATGACCACAAAATTTTTTAATTACAGCAGTGAAACTGCTTCTTTCTTTTGTTTTTGTTTTTGGTCTTAGCCATGAAATGTTTTTTTGGTTTTAGCCAACTGAGTAACAAAAAAAAAACCCATAAACAAATTATTTATGGCAAGCGTAATAAGTTTTCAGTTTTGTTATGCTCGTTTAGTTATATATATATATATATATATATATATATGTCTATATATATTTTCCTCTTGTTTGTTTATTATTATTATTATTATTATAAGTCATATTTTGTATTAATATTTTTCTCTCTTAATTTAACTGTTGTTGTTTATTTGTTTTTGTTGCAATTCGTTTGGCAAATTCATTGGACATTTTTCTTATTTAGGGCACGCGGCAAGCGCCAAGGCTCCACATTCAATTGAAATAAGAAATAATGTACTTAACTAGTTCGAGCACGCAGCACACACAGCGCACACCCAACACACACACACCCATCACACACACTTCTGGCTACATTACAAATTTTAAACGTGTATCACTCCCTACGAAATTTAAAAAGAAAAAAAAAAAACAAAAGTAAAAAAAATAAACATAAAATTTATTTCCAATTCCAATACGAATTTTTATCCTATATAAATATATATATATATATGTCTAATTGGATGCACCTGCCACCATGCAGCATAACAGATATTTGGTAATTTGTAAAGCGTTTTGTCATCCACAAAATTAATTAGGCATTATAAAATTATATACAAATATATATATATATATATATATATATATATATATACATATATAAATCGTGCCACGTTTATTGGGGCCAGAGGCACGCGCCAAGCTTATTTACTGCCAGAAATTAGATTTATGAATCAAATACAAAACAACAATTACAACAACAACAACATCGCCAACAACAGCAACACTCAGAAAGTATCGAGTATATCATAAATAAAAATTTTTGTTTGTTTTCTTTTTTTTTTTGGTGGTCAGTTAATCTTTTTTCTGGGAGAATTCTAAATTCCACATAAAAAACCTTTTTTCATTTTTATCTTTGATATGCTGACAGTTAACTTACCTTTTGTTTAAATTTATTAAATAGTTAAAATTTATCTAGCAGTTAAATTTAATTCTTTATTTCATTCTTTTAAGATTTTCCTTCGTAAAAGTTTTTTTTTTTAATTTACTGTTGAAAACCAAACAAAAGTTCATTAAAATTTGGCAACAACGTTTGGAATTAAGTTTGCAATTTACATGGTTAAATTTAATTTAATTAAAATAATTAAATTAAATTTAATTAAAATGGTTAAATTAAATTTAGTTTTAATTTTTTAAATATTAATTTTATTGATAAGATTAATAAAATTTTTTTGCTTAAATATTTGGGCCATAAAAAGTTGGTCAAATTTTTTAGAAAACAACATATAAATCGACACTTTTGGACAGTTCCAAATTATGCTGAAACTGTACCTTATATAAAGATTGCAATAAACTTCAAAATTGACTCAAATTACACTACTACTGTACTAGTAATTGCATCTAAATTTAAACCATGAGCTGAACCGTAACTTGTATCATAGACTGTATCAAAAATATTGGCTTAAAATGTTCCATAAACTCAAAAATCGCGCTTATAACTAAAACTGTACCTAATACTATAGTAGAATATATTGTTAAATATGTACCCAAAACTGCAACAAAGATCATACTAGAAATATTATCATCAATTAAACTAAAAAATACAATGCTGCTCTGAAATATTTACCATAAACTTCATTCCAAACTCATACAGAAACTAGATTAGAAATAGTATAATAAGCTTCATTACAAAATGGTACCTGAAGAAGTCTCAGAAACTGTACATAAAACAGTATCTCACAATGTACCAAAATAAGTTGCAGAAACTGTACAGAAACATGTGGTACAAACTGTTTCAATATAAATCAGAAACTATATATCATACTGTACCATAAAATGTTCCAAAAGCAGCGTATAAACTACAAAAAAAGGAAAATTTTTGAAAATTATTTTACTTATATAAAATTCAAACTTATGTTTGTTTTTTTCTAGTAAATTTTTTTGTAGGCAATTAGTACCACCATTTATAGCACTTTAATAAATTATGGAATATTTGCTCTAAATTTCATTAGAACTGTTTGATTTCTTGTAGAAAAAATTGATTTCTTTGACAACTTTGTAATGACATTCACAATTTCTTGCTCGAAACTCACAAAAGATTTGTATTTGAATTTGTTTGTTTTTAACAAACATTTTTATTGCGTACACTGAAAAAAAAGTAGTTTATGTTCTAGTTTGAATGCATATAAAACGTAGCTGAAGCAAAAAGTTAAAATTAGATTTAAAATCAATTTATAGGCAAACAACAAAAATGTTAAGGAAATAATCAAATGCCTTTTGATTTTATTGAATTGCTCGTAACTTGAACAAATTTATAGTGTCAAGGTGTAATTGTTGTTGTTGTTGTTGTTGCTGTTGCTTTTGTTAGCAGTAGCTATATTCATTTATGTTTACTATTCACTATACATTTAGTAATTGTGTTGACTTTGCGTTGGCTCTGCCAAATTACCACCCATAACGATAAATCCAATGCCAGCGCCAGCCTTGTAGCTCAGCTCATGATATCCGGCTGCATCATAGTAGGAGTATTTACCCAGGATATGACCCTGATCATCTGTATGTTGGACATGTGACATTTGTTGTGTGTTGAAGTCAATGTTATAGGGCTTAGTGATTGCATTGTTGACAGGATGCAGTTGATGTTGTTGGTGTTGTTGTTGCTGTGGTTGTTGTAAATGTTGCTGTTGTTGTTGAAGCTGTTGTGGTTGTGTCCAGCCCCAGTAAGTGCTGTAGGTATTTCGATTCCCTGTCTGAGACTGTTGTGTATGTGCATGTGGTTGTGCTTGTGGTTGTGCTTGTGGCTGTGGCCAGTGGCTAGTCTGATAGTTGGTTAGCTCATAGTTGGGTGATAGATCGTGGTGTTGATTCACTCGCTGCTCATCCGTATTGTAGGCATATTGAACCCCATTGAATTCCATATAAACTCGTGCAGCCTGTACATAGTAGCAACAGCTGCCCAGGCAGAGCAACAGCAGCAACACCAGCAATTGGCAGCAATTCATCTTAAAGACTGAGCTGGCTGTTAGCCCAGTTAGGATTTATATATGTAGGAAGTTAACCGCAAGTAGCGTGGGATCGATACCTTACGATCTAAGCGAATGTATCGAATAACGGTTATAATTGAGTTTTGCATTTCTTTTTGTTGTTTGTAATTGTAATTGTTTGTTTTTGTTTTTGTTTTTGTTGTTGTTAAATACACACACAGTTATGTATTTGGCATAAATACTGTTACAATTAACTTGGCCTAACCGCAGTTAGGCAAGTTTTAGTTTAGTTTAGTTAAGTACGCTTATGTCTATAACTACGATTACAATTGGTATGGATTGGTGTGGAGTGGAGTGAAGTCAAGTGGGACATTTAGGATATTGATCTAGTGCTCCCTGGAAGCAGCTAGCTCAGCAATCTCATCCTGCCTTAATGCCTCCGATGGAGATAATGCTACGCGTCCGCCCAGCGGCACCAAATCAATATTTTGTACATGAGCTCTAACACTTTGACCCGGCGGTAAGCCCACATACCATTTACCCACATTCTTAATTACCGTTGAATCCCTATGACGCTGCACCCATTCCCTATCCCGATCGATTTCCAATATACGATGATTGGCCGTAACCAGTGGCGGCAGCGAGCTGCCTACATCATCATCATTGAGATTATAGTTATCATCTGGACCGCTGACTGAGCTGGTGCTGCCTGTCGGTGGCAGATAGCCAAAGTTGCTATCGCCTTCAGTGGATGTTGAGCTACCACCTAGTGCACTTCCTCCAGCGCCAAATCTGTTACGATTCCTTGTGCCGCTGCCACTTGAACGATTTCCATTGCTGAGAGCGCCGCCCGTTCGTGTGCCTCCTTCACGAGTTCTGCCACCGCCACCGCCACCTCCACCAATACCACCCCCATGACTTCCTCTGCTGCCGCTGCCAGCCCCATTACCACCTCCATTACCACCGCCTCCTGCATCATATCGTGTGTTGCCACGTTGATTGCTGCCTGCGGCTGGATAGCCGCGTCGATCCATTTTACCCTTTGCAGCAGTGGCGGTCCCACTGGAGCTGATGCCTATCCCATTATCATCCCCACCATTATGCTCTGTGCCAATATCCTCATTAGCTAAACTCTCATCGTCGCCGCCATCGCTTCTGCTGCCACCACTTGTCTTTAAGTAATCTGTTGCAACTCCACTACCAGCACCAGCCCTCCCCCTGCCACCACTAGCTCCACCACCACCTCCGGCTGCGCCACCAGCGCTGCTTGGTCCTGAGCCAACTCCACTGCCCCCGCTGCCGCCAGCACCACCTAAACCACCGCCTGCACCTCTGCCAAAATCATTTGCCAAACGGAAATCCGTATCGCTTAGCCTGAAATCAGCCACGGAAGGATTGATATGAGTGCCAGGTCCAACCCGATTCTTTAACACTCTATAACCAATGCCAGCTCCTGCAATATACTCCACAGTACGCTGCACACCTTTGTCATCCAGGAAAGAGTAAGTGCCGCGCACCAAGCCATCGGATGCGCGACTCTCAGCACGTCGATGATCGGGTCCAGCGGCTATTAACTTATAAGTGCCCGCTGGACCACGCTGCACGGACATTTTGCCACGCGTCTTGGGATGTGCCTTGTACAATGGACTTGAATAGCCCACATTGGCTGGATTATCTGGCACAGCATTTGAGATTTCAAATCCGGTGCCAGCACCAGCTGCATAACGTACACTATGATGCTCACCCACGTCATCCCGATAGGAGTAAAGGCCTGGCAAATACATGGAATTTAACAGCAAACACTAAAATCTTAGATATAGCTACCTCTGATTCTATTGTTCGCATCATTTTCTTCGCTGCGTGAATGATCCAAAGCACGATACTTGAAGCTATACGAGGGGTCATCATAGGGGTCAGCCAGTGGATCATCAGGACTGCCGCGTGGACGCACGGGATATTGTGCTAAATCCATTTTCCGATGTATCTTAGGTCCATTCACGCGAAAGCTGTTAGACAGAGCAAGAGACGGAAAGACAGAGAGAGAAAGACATAGAGAATATATCAATTAATTTCTATAATTGGCCTGGGAATAAAGTGTAATAAAAACTAAACATCGACGCCTCATTCAGTGGATTGGGTAATCCCCATAACGAAACGGAAATTGCCACCTGCTAAAATCGCTCGCTTGCTCCCATAAACTGTAAAATTCTAATGCTATCTGATGATCTCGCATGTCATTACATTGATTACCATTACCACATCTCAACCAAGTCTCCAACTACTCCTCCTTGCCTACACCTCCTGCGCTGTCAACTGCATCTAAGATTGATCTCAGTGTATTTAAGATTGTGCGCAATTCTGCCGAAAAACAAACACAATTTGTTAACAGCTATTTTTGCTGTGTTTTTTTTTTATTAACGTTTTCCCAACTACCGGAGATTGCAACCACAAAAACAACAACAACAGCAACAACGTTTAGGCAACCAAATATAGAAACTACCAACACTTCCCCAGCAACTACTTCATACACATTTGTTGCATCTTCTTCAATGTGTTAGAATCGTTTCAAATTTTTGCTTTGACTATGAGCCATGCTTCAGTGGCGCCTTAACCAGCATCAAAAACAAACTTCAATTTCCCCTCCCTTCTCTTCCTCTTTTCCTCTTTGCTCTTTACTCTTTTTCTATGTGGTTGCAGTCTGTCGTATTGCTGATATATGAGCTCGCCGGAAGACGAACCGAACCGATAACTCGCTTTGCTACCGCACTTTACTTAACTAACTTTATCTTTGATTCACATATATGTATGTATGTATGTGTGTGTGTGTGTGTGTGTGTGTGTGTTTGTGTGTATTTATGTTGGTTAACTTACCCACGTGGTCCGGCTGTATAGACGGTCTCTTCGATTTGGCCGCTCGCTGGACTACGCGAACCATAACGACCTCGTACGATGTTGTCTGGAGTACCAGAGGCGCTATGATAGTAGCCACCAATGTCATCATTTGCATGTCTTCATATATAACATATATCGTGTATATATATATATATATATATATATATATATATATGTATATCCAAAAACAACAAGTAATTGCGTGTTGGTCATGCGTGATAAAAACGTTTCATAGCAAAAGGAAAGATACAATAAAAAAAAAAACAAAAACAAAAATTAAAATATAAACACAACAAAAAAATGAAACAATATTTAGAAGAGAGTCAAACGTTTAAGTGAAGGGATTTAACAGGTGTAATATAATTTGAACTGATGTTCAAGTGTGCGGACGTAGGGGATGGGGTGTACGCGGCGTATACGTGTTGTATACGCATTGCTGCGCTTGCAGCAACAACAAAAGGTGTTGAAAAGAGAGCAAAAAGGAGTCAGAGCGTGATGCGTTTTGTTCAAGTAAAGTGTAAAAAAAATGTGTAAAAAAAAGTGTTAAAAACAAACAAAGTTGATTAATTAAATGATTTGTTTTAAACTTTTTCTTAAGCAGCACAAAAAAAAAAAAAAACAAATTTAAAAAAAATTATTAATGAATTCTCAGCTATAAGTTGACTTAAAGATATACTCTGCCTGTACGATTAGAGTAAACATTGTTAATTTTAAATACCGAAATTGGTAAGATCCATCTGAATTTATTGTATTATATTCAATTTCAGCTAATACAACTTGGCTTAAATATCCAATTAGAGCACAGAACAACCAAAGAAGACGGCACATTATTTAACGTTATTAAAACAAATGCAATGCCTATAAATTCTATGTTAATGTTTTGTTTTAATTAATTCTTTTAAATGCACATCCTGGAGCAGGATGTTTAGGCTATTTTTAAATAGAAATTGTTATGGATTGATTCTCCCGTTTAAATTGCTTTAACGAACAACGACAAGAACCAACGCGACGACGGCGACTGAATGCGCCACAGCGTTAGACCTTCGTATTTAAATACGATTCTCAGGCGAATCAGCGAACGGTGGCCAGCTTTAGGTTGGGTTAGGTTCGGTTCGGTTCGGTGTTAGTAATAGTTAGATGATGGTGGTGGGGGTAGATGGTTGACGGTGGGAGTAACGTTGGCAGCTGCCACTTGTCTCACCTGACCACCCACCAAAGTGGAAGCTACGAAGATGAAACAACACATTTGTGTGCAAATTGCGTTACAAGAAATCTTTAACAGCCACAGCAACAACACAAGCAACAACACAAGCAACAACAACAGCAACAATAGCAACATCAACTGTGAGCCAGGTGAGAGAATTTGTTCTAATGATGGACACGCAAGTCACTTGTTGTACTTGTTGTTGCTTTTGCAAGTAGCAGCAACTGTTGCCAGTTAGCTACTGCTACTGCTACTGTTGCTGTTGTTATTGTTGTTGTTAGCTAACAACGTAACGTTAAAGAGCTAGCTCACTGGCTCCTTGTTTACTAAATTGCAACACAGGACAGGATTGTAGAATGGAGTATCAAAAGAATGGAACTAAAGTCGTGTCTGCTGTCTGCAGCTGTCTGTCAATTAGTTGAAGTTGCTGTCGTGTTGTTGCAGTTGCAGTTGCAGTTTGCTGTTGCCATTGCTGTTTGCTATTTTGATGTTGCTTCCTGTTGCAGCCGCATTGTTGACAATTTTTCTTTCAACTGCCATTGCTGCTGCTGTACGTACGTAGACTGCAGCGTGATCTATGCCAAAAGCATTTCTTGTGCATTGAACCCGCCGAGTGGCTTCTTTTTTTTTTTTTTTGGTATTGCTGGTAATTTTCAATATGACACGCCCACCAAGCACTAGGCCAGAGTCACCGTTAGTTGGCCCCAAACATTTATCTTTCTTTCTCTGTCTCTCTCTCTCTCCCTCTGTTTCAGTACTTGTCTCTGTCTCTGTCTCTGTCTCTATATCATTTTGGCTATTATAAATTTGTTGCACCCCAAGTCTAGGTCAGTGTCTTAACTGCAATTTTCGTTTTGGCCGCGCTGCATTATGCAATTAAATGCAATTACGCGACGTGCAGGAAGAGTTGAGAGTAGTTGCAGTCTTAGCTACTGGCCAGCTCCCCTATCGCCTACAACGCCACCGCCATCGCCACAATTTCCGCCTAGGATGTGCCAAAAGATTTTGCGCTAACCTTTTTTTTTAATGACCATAATTAGCAGCTAGCAGAATTCTAAGCAACAGTTATTGGCCATTGTTCTCAGTTTACAATGAGCACAACATCTCTATATATAATTATATATATATATATAGATATATATATATGTCAAATAGTTTTGATTATAATTGAAACTAGAACTAGAATCATTCAATTCTAAGACGCAAACCAAATTCAATGACTTAAGACACAAACTTGGACATATCAAATGACTTAAGCAAGAAACTTGCTTATCGCTTGGCTGCCCTCTCTCCCTCTCTTGAAAATGAACTTAATTTATGATTAACTGACCTTTATTGTGCTTTATGACTGCCGCATTGCTTATCTTAAGCATATCTAAACATATTTATATGTATATATATATATATATATATATATATATATAAATTATAATAAGTTCAAATTCTAATACGGAAGACTTTTTATGCCTCCATGGAATCTTATGGTAAAGTGTTGTATAGAGCATATATATGTTGTACATTGTATATATGAAAACATACAAATAAAACAGAAGGAAGTCACTTTGTAGCATAGTATAGTTATATAGTGTATATTCTTGATAAGGATCAAACATTTAACACGACTATCAAGCTGTCTATACTTTATGTTAGATTGTTTATAGTTTTCTTTATATAAACATACCTGTAAAACTATTCTAAATCATATTCATGTATATATGTAAAGATATATATAATTTAGCCATGCTAAAAATTTCATTTGCATCGGGTCATAGATATAAAAGATATATAAGAAATAAATCATGCTGCGTGCAACGCCGAAAATTGATTGTTATAGTGGAATTGTGTGTATGAGGATATTTGTGTGTGTTTGTGTGTGTGTTTTTGTAAGACTTATAGCAAGGGTAATTTTAAGTCAGCTATAACCGCCTGTAGCATGTCTAGGCATTATTTTAGAGTTTTTTAAACAAATCTTTCAGTTAATTGAAATAATTGAAGCTTTAATAATTTTAATATACTTTTTTATTTATTTTTGTTTAATTTCTGGAAGCTGTGAATGAATTGAAATTGAAATGAAATGTAATATGGAATGCAATGCAATTGCACGCTCGGAATTATGGAATTGAAACGAGTAGCAACAATAACAGTTGCTTAGTTGTTGTTGTTGTGTTAATAACCGTAAGGACAAGTTTCTGACTGAATTGAATTTTGGAGGCAACTGCACGCATGGGAAATGTGCAACCAGTTGCTGTTGTTATTGTTGTTGTTGTTTTACTATTTTCTGTTTACAGCTTACAGCTTACAGCTTATGGCCTACTGCTTACTGCTTACTGCTAACTGCTTACTGCTAACTGTTTAATGTTCAGTGCTGCAGTTGCAGTTGCCATTGAACCACATAGCCATAGAGCAAAACTGGTAATTCATATGCGTTTCACTGCCAGCCAGATAGCCAGATAGCCAGATAGCCAGCTAGCCAGCTAGCCAACTAGCCAACTAGCCAGGTATCCAGATATCAGCAGAGACAATCGGAGCTGGAGAGGAAGGCCATATGACGGCACAAAACATTTGCAGTGCTTTGGCAATCCTGCCAGTTGATAGAAAGTGAAAATGCTTTCGTTTTCAATTGAAAATTTTCTAGGCATTCAATTGACAGTGGCCAAGGTGTTCGGTTCGATTGAGCGCATCCATTCACTCATTCACACATTCAATTAATCATTCTTTCGTCTATTCTTTCATTCATTCATTTATTCATTCACCTATTCATCTATCAAAGCGATGAATATTACACAACTTTTCTATATTATATGTATTATCAAATCATTGGATGCCGTCGAATATATCATACGCTATGAGACAAAGAAAGCCCGTTGCCTAAATCCTCCACGTACAGCGAGACGTGTGGAATCCGTCATTGGTGATTGCCAGGAGGAGGTTAAGAATAAGTTAGTAAGTGGTAAGTGTATTAGTTCTATAACAATTAGCTGCAATTCAATCAAAGCTATTCTTTCAATGCAGAGGCCTACGAGATACTGAAGGAGCAGGTGGCTCAAGTACAGCCACCACTGCATCCATATGACGACAGTGTTGAGTATATCGAAGCGGATTCTTGGCCACCCCATAGTATAGTACTCGATCATCCACCAGTTGAAGCACCACCCAATGCCAGTCAATATGAATATATTGTATTTGATGAGCCGGAGCCACGTCGTCGTATGGCACGCTTAGTACGTAGCCTGCAGCGTCTGGATGTGGCCAGTGCGGGTATCTATCACCCAACTTTGGTGCCATTGGAAGATAAACGTATTGCGGGCGTAAGTAATAGCAATCTAATGGTTTTATTCCCTGTTTCTTTTAGAATAAAATGTATAACCCAACTTAATGTTAATCTAGTGCCAACTAATTGGCAATGATTTTAACATTTCCTTTCCTAACACGAAATAACAATTGAAATTCACTTCAATTGCAACGAACTTTGGCAGGAACATAGGAAAACGAAATTCAAGATTTTAACTCGGCTGTAAAGATTTTTCTTATTAGACATAATGAACGTCTCGGCAATTGCAACTTCAACTGCAACTACAACGCGCAATTAAGTTCAATGGCAGCTAACAGTGGCAACAGACGTTGCGTCGACTTTGGGCTGCCATTGATTTGGCTTACAATTAGAAAACGCTACTAACCGCGCCTCACCTCTAGAAATACAAAAGTCAGGGTTGTTATTTGTTAGACAATTGAAAGAAAAGCATAGTCGCAGCCACAGAATATTTATTTTTATTATTTTTTTTCACACATAACAAGCTAAATTTTATGGCTGAAAAGTGCATTTTATGGTTGCAGTTAATACACATTAGCTGATTTTTATGCATCAGCAAATTGAATGCCTGGCTACGAGTGTTTTCCATGCAATCTTTATACATTTTTTTTATTTTGTTTTTTTCTTTGTGCTGTTTTTTGTGTATTTTTCAGTGTCTTTTACACTGCGTCTATGCGAGGAACAACGCCATTGACAAGAACGGTTGGCCGACACTGGATGGCTTAGTGGACTTTTACTCGGAAGGTGTGCACGAACATGGGTTTTTTATGGCTACATTACGTTCGGTGAATCTTTGTCTGCGGGCCATGACCAACAAGTATCGAGTAAATCGCAAACAACTGCCAAAGAAAGGCGAAAGCTGTGATTTGGCCTTTGATGTCTTTGATTGTATATCTGATCAAATAACAGGCTATTGCCTGGACCAATATAGCAGATATTAAATGTATATTCAACTTATAGTTATGTATTTATTAAAAAGTATATGTTTAAATATAATATGTATAATGCTAAATGTACATTTATATATATTTATATATGTATGTAGATTACCGATTAAAATCTTAAACATTGACAGACGTTTGCTAGCGACATCTATTTTTAAATTTTCGAATTTTTGATAAACGCCATCGCTTTGCAAGCTATGTTGACACAAACCGTCTAATAGATGGCGCCATTTTCAACTTATTATTAATGGTAAAGTTGACGTCAAACGGTAATGCTGAAAAACTTAGCAAATTATATTTTTGCTAGGATAATATAAATTAAGTTTCAATCAAGATATTAAATATTAATGCCAAGTTCTTAAAGATAATTTTACAAGCAGTTAACAATAATTCAAACGCAAAACAGCTTCATTAAAGAGTACAGTGTGACCATAGCGTAGGCAAAAATTTAACTTATTGCTTATATTGGGTGAAAAAAACTCAAGCTGCTAATGGTCACATTGAGTCGCGGTTGGAACGCGAGTTGTTTGGAACTGAAGAGCGCACGGAAAATGTAATAACTGTGTTTATAATTAATAAATATTATATATTAAGTGTTATATAGTGTTTAATATAATGCTTCAGCTGCTCTAGCTATAGCTTGCTAAACGTTAATCAAGTGTTTTTAGTTATAATATAAATTAAGCTAACCTCGCAAACGAGGTCAATTCCGTGGAATAACTGTGAAAGAGTTTTAGATTTTATTACCAATTTGTTGCAGACGCGTGAACAGACATTAATTATTATTATTATTCTTAATATCAAGTGCAATATTTGCAATGTTTTTAAAAATTTTCATTGGTTCCCTCAGTTTAAAGGCTTATATAATGCAAGTGGGCGTCTTTGCAATGCGCCTGCGCTAGCCAAAAATGAAAAATACTAGAAAAGTGAAATTTCTCAATCGACTGGCTGCTGTTGCTGCCGGCCAATCTACGTCACATGCTTTCGAAAATTAGGCGGGGGAACATTGCAATGATGACGCAACTTTGCGTTTAATCCGTTCGATATGATTGCCAGCCAGTGCCGCGTGTGCTTTTTGTATCTCTGAATCATTTAATATAAACGGTTATTGTTGTTTTTAGTTGATTTTTTTTCTGCGAAAAGAGTAACCGCATTGTGAGCATTGCTTTTTTTATATTTTTTTCTCGAGATATTCAGAAAGTTTCACAAGTTGTTGCCTTCAGATATGCGCAACTATCCCGTGACTGTTCACTAGCCATCACTGTAATGTATGCAACAGGTAGAGCTCACAATTGTGTACACTTTGCCAGCCAGTGATCAGTCACGGTAATGTCACAAATTCTACAATGTTCAACTCTAACTGTTGCGTTTCAATGAACGCACGCGGTCTTTTCTTGGCACCCGCGAGTGTGTGTGGAAGTGTGTATGTATGTTTATATGTATGTGACTCAGTTCCAATGAAGTAGTTTTTTGCATGTGCTCCTTCTTCGTCTTCTTTTTTTTTAAACTCTCTCTGCTGCTTAATGTTTGTCTGCGGCATTTTGGGGGCTCGTCTGTCTGCCACATGCAGCTGCATAGCTGCAATATGCCTCTCAATTTGGTTGATGTCATGGCTAATTGTCTTTTTCCAATTAGCACTATTAAATTCTTTTCTTATACTTGACATTTATGAGAACACTTGTGAAAAATTCTTGAACTTGAAATCTTTTGATTGATTAACAAGTTAAGCCCATAACTGTATAATAAACACTGATACTATATAATAGTTGGTTTAACATATACCTAATCATATACCCGCATTATACAGCTGTGCTGCTAGCTCTGTCGCTCTCTCCTCTCACACTCTTAACGGATCGTACATATATATATATATAGGTTGTGTGGGCGGCATACATGAATAGGCAAGCGACCAGCTGAGTGACGAACACTGCCGACTTTTATTTGATGAGCATTGGAACGAACTTTGAAACGATTGTAAACAAAATTTTCAAATCTTAAGCACATACAGACACACACACACACACACACACACACACACAAACACGCATAGACATATATACTTGCATAGATTGTCGGTTAGATAAGTATAGTTGGTGAGGAAATCGCATTGAAGCAGTACGATAACTGCATCTTATCAGCTAACGCCTGACCTGACTTGTATAAAAAGTGTATGTTTATATGCCTGTGTGTGTGTGTCTTTATGTATATGTATTTTTATCTAATGAGATACATTTTGCGGTGTCATGTGCCTTTTTATCGCACATTTTTTTTTTTTTTTTACGCTCACACGAATCCAAAAACAGCAGAAAACAGCAGAAAACAGCAACAGCAAATAACAAAGAACAACAATTCGATTTCTAAAATTCTTTCTTATTTTTCATATTTTTTTTCTTCTTTTTTCTTTAATATTATTATTATTATTATTATTATTTTGCTCTCATTGGCGTGTACACATACATTCACAGTTTCGGGGCCGGGTAATCTTTCGGCTGTTTTTGCTCCGCAACATTCAGTCGACGCGTAGCAATCAACACGAACAAACCGCTTGGCAGTGTATCTGTCAGATACGACGACGACAACGACGTGACAAATACAACGAGTACGAGTACTAATAGTACAGTATAATATATTCGGTTGGTTTTATTTTTTTTTGTTTTTTATTTTTGTATTTTACATTTTGTTTCTATTTTCAAAGCAATTTTATAGTTATGCATACTCATAGTGTATACGTATATAGTTCAAATGGAGAGAATGTGAAGAATGTGTAGAATGAAGTAATAAAGTATTGTTTGTAGTATGCAATTTCAAATCCAATTATAAAGTATAAACATATGTTTTAATAAATTGTTATTTTGTTTTTACAATCTGTTTTCTTATACCGTTACATATACATATACATATTTAGATATTCATAATAATAACAATGAGAATAATAGTAATTATATGACAGTATATCATCACGCTATTCATGCAAGTTATTTCTATTTAATAGATTGTTTTAAGATATTTTCTTTTGTTCATTTATTTTTCACCTTATGTAATCGAGTTTTTCGTAACAAAAGCGTCGACGTCGACGTTATTTCTGGGCTACAAAAAGAAAAATACACAAAAACAAAAGCAAAAAATTAATTGCAAAAAAGAAAAGAGAAAAAAACAAAAAATAAATAAATAGCAAATTGTAACAAACAGATAAATAACGTCACAAACACAGACAAACATTAGAAGAGAACTGCAGCTATTCAATGGCAAACTACTTAAATTGAATTATCCGATTTTTCTTAGTTTGCTTTTCATTTTGCATTTGCGTTGGTTTTCCTTTTTTTGCTTTTCATTTGGCACGTTTTGATTTTGTAATCGTTAATGCACTTTCAAAAAAATAAACGAAAAACACCATAAAAATAACCGTTTGGTGTTCGCAATAAACCGGTTCTCTTCACAACAACCTTCTGGCTATCTTTAACCCACATATTATATACATACATAACTATATACATACATATTTATATATATGTATATATATTTATAATCGTATGTGCATAAATAGTTAAATACAATAGATGCCTGGGGTAGTATTAACTGACTGACTGAAGTTGAGTGCCTCATCAATGAAACAATTATTCACTCTATGTGTGTGTGTGTGTGTGTGTGTGTGTGTGTGTAAGTGTTTGTCTGTGTGTCTGTCTAGTTGCCTTGAAAATAGAAAGAGTACGGGAGAGAGGTAGGGAGCAAGAGAGAGAGGGAGAGAGAGTCCAAAGCAGACCAGACCCAGAAACCCACTGCCAGACAGTTCCATTGCTGATAAGCGCATGTGACCTGTTTACGTATACGCGATATTTACCCAAGTGCCACGCCTATTATTCAATTTTTCTTTTTATCATTATCATTATCATCATTATCATTATCATTATCATTATTATGGACGGATGTCCATGCGCGTGCTTATCATTAAACATTTCTTTCCATCGTTTTGTCTTTTCCCAATTAGTTTTTGTGTTTCAATTCAAATGAAATCAATGCATTCTCATTGCAAGTTCAAGGTGCGCTCTAATTGGATTGATAAACCTTTTGTCTAACAAGTTTTATCAATATTAAACAATCAATTGTTAACTGATATTTAAAGTGGTTAAGATAGATGAAACTTTTTATTTTTAATACTATATACTATATATGCTGAGCGGTTAAAAGACTTTTCTAGCAGGTTTCCTAATGCTTATAGCATAGGTTTTCAGCTCTTCCAGAAACAGTACTAGAATTTATACAATTCGATTCCAAATATATAAATACTGCAATTCTCAGTTATTTCCTATTGATTTCATTAGTTACTTTTGATTTTATTAGTTAGTTTTAACCAACGATTATCATCTCTAAAAGTCTTACTCAGCTTATGAAAATATAAATCAATTCTTCGAATTATGTTAACTTCAACTCCCAAACAGTTGATAGATATTTGTATATTTCTGTTTGTCCAAAACCAAAACACCTTTGGGCAAATTTAGCATTGCATAAACAATTTAATAATATTAGTAATACATAGAAACTTATATTGTTATTATGAAGGTCAGATCGTTTTGGCTAAGAGATGAAAGTGTAGTTAAGCCTTGTTGAGTCAACTTAAGCCCAGAGTTAGATTTGTGGCAACAAGTTGATAGGTCAGTAATTTTATTTTATATATTTAGTATAATATAAACTTGATATAATATAGTAATCAGATATCTTATGGTTTTAAGTGACAATTTATTTATTTATAATTATGTATCTAAAGTAAATGTTTAGTACATTAAATGTGTAGTCAGAGCAACTAACGCCTTCCGGCTGTTTAAGTGATATTATTGAAAGGGTTTACTACAAAAATTTGCATTTGATCTTTATTATACAAAATATATAATATATTAAAATATCACATGTATACTATTCATGTATATATATATATATAGATATATACTTACTATTTTATATACCAGTGGTATTATAACTTAAAAAATAGTTAATTAGCTGCTCTATTCAAGATCTTATGGCTATCAAAATCTGCGTTCTAAACGTCTTAAACTTTCCCTAACTAGTTATCTAGTTGTATACTATGTATATCAGATATGTCACATATATATATATATATATATATATGTATATCACATTTATCTTATATACTATATACCATATGGGATGTGTACTCATCAGGAAATATGCTGACACCAATAGATAGCGCCTAGATAAAGTCTTTGGGGGCTGGTTCATAACTGTTTGTATTTATATATAATACATATGTATGATACCTTTATTATATATATATATATATATATATATATATATATATATACAAAAGAGTTATCTGGCTTACAGCTTTATCAACCGTCAACAGATTCTGCAGTGAGAATTTCAAGTTAAGCAAAAAGATAAAATATTGAATTTAATTTAATCTTTTTTTTTATATTTATTTTGCAAAAAAAATAAAAAAAAATTATATAAAAACAAAATGAAAAATATTTATTTATTTGACAGTAAAAAAATATAAATATAAAAAAAAGAATTTAAAGAAATATGTAAAAAACAAAAATGAAAACATAAAAAATTGATTAAGTCAGGTTGACAATTGCGCAGCAGCAACACACAGATTAAACATATACATACATACATATATACATATATATATATATATAATACTAATTACATACTTATATACAAGGAAAACAACAAATTTCACCACTGTGCAAATAAATTCTTTTTGGCAACTTATCAAAAAGTTTAACTAAAAAAAAAAGTAAAAAAAAATTCCCCCCACGTCAATTGGACGTCATCGGTAAATAGAGTGATCGCTCTGTGTGTGTGTGTGTATAGTGTGTGTGTGTGTGTGTGTGTGTGTATTTAAATGTGTATATCACGTGTGTTGTATGTGTACTTAAAAGTCAGCTGTCTAGACTCTTAGAGTTACCATATGATGACAATATATATATATATATATGTAGTGTATCTATGCTAATCAGACGCCTGGCAACTCTTTAATATATTTCATAATAAACGTAACGAAAATTGCAAATAATTTCGATGACTCAAAAACTTGTATAACAAGCTATTATATATATATAAATATATATGTATATATATGTTATATTCATATCTAATCAGCATGTATATAGAGACTTTGTTACACTGTTCTATCAGTAAGAAACAGTTAAAACCTTTATACTTTGTTGAATGTTTGTCAACAAACTGATCATTTCGATGCTATCAAATGAGTTTATATATATATATATATAACATGTATTTATATGTCAGGTAGTATATATATATATATATTTTATATTTAACTTTAAGAGATTTATGTATATATATATATATATATATATATATACACACACATATATTGACTTATACTAATGTATATATATATATAAATGTTATATTATATTTCCAGTTATATTTTGTAAAACTACAAAATGCATAGAGCACACACGGCCTTTAGCCTGGCTTTATCGCCAATGGCGCATAAAAACTTTGCAACTTGGCTGTTCAATAGCCGTGGCGCCAGTCAAAAGGTAAGTCTTAAATATATATAAGATATATGCATATAAGTGTAATAATATATTCTTAAACTTTGTTAAGATGCTGAAGGCAACTGCTGCTGCTGCCGTGCGCACCTACAACTCAGCAGCCGCAGAGCCATTCGCCAATGGAAGCACTGCATCTTATGTGGAAGAGATGTACAATGCTTGGCTGCGTGATCCCAGCTCTGTACATACCGTAAGTGATGAATCTTAATGAAATATGTAAATATATATATATATAAATTAATTGACCTTGGCAACAATATTTAACGGTCTTTCAAATAATTATCTTCTATTGAATAATATAAAGGCTAACAATGACTTAACCAACTGCTGCTTGCCAAGGCAATTAATCAGTTATATATATATATATGTATATACACAAAAAATAAAAGAAACATTCTCTATTTATATGTGAATTTAATTTTTAGAGCTGGGATGCATATTTCCGTAGCAATACCTATGTGAGTCCACCAAATTTGGCACCAGTTCAGGCCAACACATTGCCACTGACCGCATTCAATTTGGGCGGCAGTGCTGTCGGTGCAGCTGCTCCCGACTCCAAGACCATTGATGATCATTTGGCCGTACAAGCCATTATACGTAGCTATCAGGTATGTACTTGAAGGATCCAATACCAATACCAATCAATCCAAACCAGCCAAACCAGCCAAAACAACAACCAATCGATACCCTAACTGACCCCAATTAGAGTTGAGAACAGTTGAGATTGCAGCCGTATAAAGCGTCTAATATAAAATACCTCTTATTGTTATCGCTTATAGTTTTCTTCTTCTTTGTGTTTTCCCCACCTACCACCTTCTTCTTCTTCTTCTTCTTCTTTTACATACACCTCCACTTATGTATTTTCTATTGTTTTTTTTTTTTTTTGTTATTGTTATTTTTCCTATATAGGTTTCTTTTTTTTATGTATTTAGTTTTTGTTGTTTTTTTTTCTTAATTTTTTTATTTTTTTTTTTTTATGGATTTACTTTTAGTGCTAAACGCAAACCCTTTTTTAAACTCAATCTTTATACATACATTTAAGAAGAAAGATAAAAAAAAAAACAACAACAATAATAACATTTTTGTAGCTTAGAATGATACCTTATCTAACTCACACTCTTCCCCACTCTTTGTTTTTGTTCATCTTCATTTACGAGTTGATTTTCTTTTTCTTACATTGTAGTTAGTTTCCCACGCTCTTTCATACAACATAGCAACATTTTAGTTTTGATTTAAAAAAAATAAAAACATTCTGCACACACACACACACACGCACACACATTTATAAATCATATGGGTATATTAAACTTAATACGTAATACGTATATACAGTAGCAGCCAGTTACGTGCTCTATTTTGGGGAGTATTTGTACAGTAGACGCGCTCACAAAATACTTGTAAATTGAATTCAATTTTTGGCAAATATTTTCAACTTTCTGTTGAATTAATAACTAAAAAAAAAAAGGAATAAACAATAATAAACTGTATTATCATTTAGTTCTTGTTGTTATTTAACTAATTTATTGTTATAAAATATTAATAATACCTGTTTAGTATTTTTTTTTTTTTCTTCTATTCTTTGTATAATGAAATGCTCTACGATGACGTCAAAAGGTTACTCATATGCCTAGTGACAATGAACTCTAAGCAATCTTTTGTTTTTCAATTTACTATTATATATAGTAAATACTATATATATGTCATATATATATTATGCCAATTTTATGGCTACACTAAGGTTCATTGTACTTACTGAGTTCATTGAAAGTTTTGAAAGCGTTTGCATTAATTTTTGATTGATGAAATTTTTTTGTTGTGCATCAGCACCATAAGCAATAAATATTATTTAAAATAATAAGGTTTTTAAGTTTTTAGAATTTTAATTTAATAAATTTATTAATGAATTCTTAACAATTAACTTCAAGCAAATAATAATGGCACATTTTTCCTTTTATATATCAATTGCTAGAAAAGTGTTAGCTAAAAATTGATTTCTAATTGTTTGAATCAGAGGTATGCAAGTATTCTGTTTACTGAGTGTCTACTGTATATGTTTTCAAGAAAATAAAAGGGATGCTTTGACTAGAACTTGACTAAACCTTCTTTTACATGCTTTGAACTAGAAGCGCCTTTCCAATTCTCTGGTAAAAACTTTACAAATATTTTTTTATTTTTTTGATGCTGGCACAGCTCCTCTTAAGTTAAAGCTAGTTCTATATGGATATATATATATATATAGAAATATAATTTATATTTTCTTTAAGCTTTATACTATATTTAAAAATTAAAAAAAAAAATATACTATTTGCTACGTTCGGTAGTTTGTTTTGTTCTAAAAAAAAAAAAAAAAAATTTTAATGTGACAACAACATAAATTATTTTATATGCTAACTCTTTGTATGTGTTTAAAAATATATATATAAATATATATATATATATTTAAATATGTATAAATTTATATACATAAATATATATATGTATAGTCACGTGGTCATTTGGCATCGGATCTGGATCCGCTTGGAATTTTAACACGCGAGAAAACCGTGTGCAAGGACGGTCTTGCACGTCGTGCAAATGAGGATGTGCTCAGGCAGCATTCTGGGTTTTTGTTTGGTAAATTCTTGTTACTCTCTTCTACTTCTTATATTATTTTTTTTTTGTTTGTCTTCGCTGAAACACAACAACAACAACAAAGACAACAACAACAATAAAATTCTCTGATACATTTAACAATACTAGAAATGCACTTTCCACTCCAATCCAACACTAGCAAAAAGTTAATATTCTCCCTCTCTTCCTACCCCCCCACAAAATCCAAGCTTCTCCTTGTTTTGCAACAATTTTTCATCAACCAATGCACACGCCAAATAATTATAACCAATATATAAAATTTTTTTTTTTTTTTTTATGCGCTTCTTAAACCATTTTCTAATCTAATATTATATAAGCCACAAACATACTTTATATATATATATTTCTTTATGAAATTCGGAGTTGATGAGCCGCGTAGGCAGGAGCATATTATATAGTAAAGAAGAACTGAAGTTAATGCGTTTATCGTATAGTTCTTTGAGTTGATTTGAGATATTCTCTTATTTAGTATTCATAACATTCTTTTAATAACTTATTTTAAGTCTCACAGTCTCTCTGTTTGTCTCTCTTTTAAGTGTAAGTAAACTATTCTTGGTGTTAATTTTTATGCGTTTGTTTTCTGACTTTGCTTTCTCTCTCTGTGTCTCTCTCTCTCTATCTCTCTATATAGCACATATATAATTCTTGCGTTGTCTGCATTTTATGTATTTTATTTTTGATTTAATTTGGTTTTTTTTTTTTTTATATATATATTTTATCATTTTTTTATATATTTCATTTTTTATTAAATAATAACAATAACAACAACAAAGAGTAGCCTCTCAGCCTTCTCTTTTCCGCTACGTTTATAATCCAAAACATTTAATTAAAACTAATTGTTTTTCTATCTCTTTATCTGTCTCTCTCTCTACCTCTCTCTCTCTCTCTCTCTGTATCTCTCTCTCTCTCTCTCTCTCCTGTCTAATTAATGCTGCTTTTGCTGTCTCTATTCGATTTTACATTTGTCTCTTTTCTCTTTATTATTTATTTATTTATAAACTTATATATACTTATTGCTATATTTAATTATTTATTAATTTTTCTTTTATTTTTTTTTTTACTTTTTTATATTTATTTTCATTTATAAAAAAAATATACAAATTTTACTGCTTCCTAACTCCAAAACCACAAAAAAAAAACTTAACAAAATCCAACGACAAAAATTAATAAAAAAAAAATTATATATTTGTAATTGAAATGTAAAATTCGTCAACAAAAAAAAAAAAAAAAAAATTCAAAATTCTTTCTCTCTTTTTTCGTCTTGTACTCTGTGTGCGTGTGTGTGTGTGTGTGTATTAAAACAAACAAAAACAACACTGTTAATACTTTTATGTAAACAAAACCAACCAAAAACAACAACAACAACAAAAACAAAAACAACATTCTACTATAACACAACACTCCCCCCATCCATCCAATTAATAATATTAAAAAAAAAAATAAAAAACAAAAAAAAAAACACCAACCTCAATCCTACTCCACACACACATTAGATTCGAGGACATAATGTTGCTCACCTCGATCCACTCGAAATTAATACACCAGATTTGCCTGGCAACTCCTCGACGAAATCCATTTACGCTAATTTCAGTTTTGGTAAGTAATCCCTAGAGGCTCTCTCTCTCTCTCTCTCTCTCTCTCTGTCTGTCTTTCTCTCTTTTTCTTTTTCGCTCTTTCGTTTAATTATTCTTCAGCAACAAAAACACGAACACACAATAAACAGCAACAAAAAATACACCAACACCAACACCAAAACCAACACCACAACAACTTAAACATACTTATTATTATATATATTAAGTTTCTGTCCATGTCCCCCCTCCAACAACAACAACAACAGCACCACCAACATGCCAACCCTTTTGTCTTATCATTTTAAATCTCTTGTGTTTCCGTTTCAGTTTCAGTTTCTGTTTCTGTTTCTGTTTCCGTTTCCATTTCCGTTTCAGTTTCTGTATTATACAATTCATATATAAACTTGTATTTTACACATAAAGCATATATTCCCCAAAATGTCGTTTGTCTAGCTATAAATCTATTTATATATCTACAATATATACATACACATATATATGCACATATATATACATATATATAACACAACAGAAGAAACTCATTTCTTGCACGCACTCGATGCAATTTTTCCCTTTTGTTTCACACAAATTTTGAAAACTTGACGCCACATTTAATATTTTCTAAAGAGTTTTCAATGTAAGTTAGCCTTTAAATAACAGTTTAACTTTATTTTATAAACAATATTGTAGTAAGGGATAATACGATTTTAAGCTAAGAAACTTAATTTTATTGAACTTTTATAAAAAGTCTTAAGTTTTGTAAACAATTTGAACTTAAGCAATCTTTATGTTAGTTTGATGCTCTTTGTGTAGTATGAAGTATTCGATCTTTATGAAACTTATAGAATATATAGTCAATATTATCAACTTTATAGTTTTCAAAACTTAATAAAATTGTTTAAGAATTGTGCTTATATATAGAATTTTTACTGTTTCCAAACTGATCTGAAACGGCATTAGATTATCGACTGGAAAGCTACTATAAACCAAATTTAGTATGATAAAAATTGATAATACCAAAGATATGGTACTAAGTATAACAAGTTTAAATAAGATGTTGATTAGGAACATATACATACAATATTTATATATATATATATAAATAGATATTATAAATTCAGAGCTGAGTTCTTCAGCAATCCATATTAAGCTGCTATGGACATAGTTGCAAGTTTTGAGGCAAGTATCGAGCTGTGCAATCAATGAGTTTCTACTGCATATATGTACATATATTTATATATATGTATGTATATATATACATATATATTTGTATATATATATTTATTTTTCTTTCATGCACACACCAAAATCTAAATTAAAAAATAAAAATAAAAAAAAATCAAAATCTGCATTTAACACCCGATAAATAGAGCCAAGTAAATATATATATATAACTAAAACATATGCGTTAGCTACCTATATATATATATATATATATATATATATATATATCAAATTATATATCTAAAAGCTCGTTATTATATTATTAAATGTTGTGATATTTTTATTTCTTTTATATTTTTATTTTGCATGAATTTCGAATTAAATAAAAGAAAATGAAAATTAAAATTGAATTTAATTTAGGACTTATATAGTATACAAAGGATTAGGCAGTGCATGCATATGTTATGTTATCGATATGTTATCGATAAATATACCTACCTCAAATCCATTTCAGCCTTTAAATTTATATATATATATAAATATTCCCTTTTTATGTGGTGAACAGTTAAGATTTAGCATGTTTCTATATAAACCTTTACCTAGCGCACAATATATTAACTATACATATATATACAAGTATACTATATATTATATACTATGTACTATATACTATATATATATATATATACAAAACAAGACTACAAACAATATATTCATTACACTCCGAATTTCAAACAATATATAAAATAATTACTAACCCGCATCATAATTATTATAATAATTATAATAATAATAATAACAATTAGTTGTAGCATTAACACATACACACAAATACATATACAACAATAGAAGCCCCAATGCTCATAACGTTTACTAATAGAACTTTTTTTTCAAAACCAAAAAAAAAACAAAACAAAACACATCACATCCTTAATATAATAGGCGAACAGGATATGGAACGTCAATTCAAGCTGCCCAGCACCACGTTCATTGGTGGCGATGAGGCTTCACTGCCTTTAAAGTAGGTCTAGAACTTATCCTTAAGAAGAAAGTAGAATTCTTATATAATGCCTATTGGTTTTGCTTTTAGGGAAATCCTTAATCGCCTGGAGAATGTCTATTGCAATAAAATTGGTGTGGAGTTTATGTTCATCAACTCATTGGAGCAATGCAACTGGATACGTAAACGCTTTGAGACTCCTGGCGTATTGAACTTTTCACCAGAGGAGAAACGTTTGATCCTGGCACGTTTGACACGTGCAACTGGATTTGAGGCATTCCTTGCCAAAAAGTATTCATCAGAGAAACGTTTCGGCTTGGAGGGTTGTGAGATTATGATACCAGCTCTAAAGGAAATCATTGATGTGTCCACGGAATTGGGTGTGGAATCTGTTATTATGGGTATGCCACATCGTGGACGTTTGAATACATTGGCCAATGTTTGCCGCAAGCCATTGAATCAAATCTTTACACAATTTGCTGGATTGGAAGCTGCTGATGATGTAAGTCATTTTCAATTTGATAAGATTTCACATAAAGCTAATTTGTTGTTTCCTTTTCCAGGGTTCTGGTGATGTCAAATATCATTTGGGTACTTATATTGAGCGCTTGAATCGTGTCACAAACAAGAACATACGTTTGGCCGTTGTTGCAAATCCTTCTCATTTGGAGGCTGTTGATCCTGTTGTACAGGGCAAGACACGTGCCGAGCAATTCTATCGCGGTGATCAGGAGGGCAAGAAGGTTATGTCTATACTGATTCATGGTGATGCTGCTTTCTGTGGTCAAGGTGTTGTCTATGAGACAATGCACTTGTCCGATCTACCTGATTATACAACACATGGCACCATTCATGTTGTGGCCAACAATCAAATTGGTTTTACCACTGATCCACGTTTCTCACGCTCATCACCCTATTGCACAGATGTGGCACGTGTCGTTAATGCACCCATTTTCCATGTCAATGCTGATGATCCAGAGGCCGTCATGCATGTATGCAAAGTGGCTGCTGAATGGCGTGCCACATTCCATAAGGATTGTGTCATTGATTTGGTTGGCTATCGTCGCAATGGACACAACGAAATTGATGAACCAATGTTTACCCAACCACTTATGTACCAGAAGATTCGTAAGCATAAGAATTGTCTGGATCTCTATGCTGATAAGTTGATTGCTGAGGGCACAGTTACTGGTGAGGAGGTTAAGTCTGTGGCTGCTAAGTATGAGAATATCTGTGAGGAGGCCTTTGCACTGGCCAAGACCGAGACGCATGTTAAGTACAAGGATTGGTTGGATTCGCCCTGGTCTGGTTTCTTTGAGGGCAAGGATCCATTGAAGGTGGCACCTACTGGTATTAAGGAGGAGACTTTGATTCATATCGGTAATCGTTTCTCTTCACCTCCACCAAATGCTGCTGAATTTGTTATTCACAAGTAAGTGTATTCAAACCAAATCTTCTAAAGGATTTCTTTTAATTTTCTGCTTTGTGTGCTAATTCAGGGGTCTGATGCGTGTCCTGGCTGCACGCAAGACTATGGTTGATGAGAAGGTTGCCGATTGGGCTTTGGGTGAAGCCATGGCCTTTGGCTCCCTGCTGAAGGAGGGTATTCACGTGCGCCTGTCTGGTCAGGATGTGGAGCGTGGCACATTCTCGCATCGTCATCATGTGTTGCATCATCAGCTGGTTGACAAGGCAACATATAATTCGCTACAGCATATGTATCCTGATCAGGCACCCTACTCTGTATCCAACAGCTCGCTGTCAGAATACGCTGTGTTAGGATTTGAGCATGGCTACTCCATGACCAATCCCAATGCTTTGGTCTTGTGGGAAGCTCAATTTGGTGATTTCAGCAACACGGCACAGTCCATCATTGATCAGTTCATCTCTAGCGGTCAATCGAAATGGGTGCGTCAATCTGGCCTAGTTATGCTATTGCCTCATGGCATGGAGGGTATGGGACCTGAGCATTCATCTTGCCGTGTCGAGCGTTTCCTGCAAATGAGCTCTGATGATCCCGACTACTTCCCACCAGAGTCGGATGAGTTTGCTATTAGACAACTGCATGATATCAATTGGATTGTGGCCAATTGCACAACACCAGCGAATTATTATCACATTATGCGTCGTCAAATTGCCTTGCCATTCCGCAAGCCTTTGATTCTGTGCACACCCAAGTCACTGTTGCGTCATCCTGAGGCCAAGAGTCCATTCAGTGAAATGAGCGAGGGCAGTGAATTCCAACGCATCATCCCTGATCGTGGACCAGCTGGTGATAATCCAACCAACGTTAAGAAGGTTGTCTTCTGTACGGGACGCGTTTACTACGATCTGACCAAGTCACGTACCGAGAAGCAATTGGAGAAGGATATTGCTATTGTGCGTGTGGAACAGGTGGGTTGTTTTCTTTCTCTCTGTCTCTCTCTCTCTTTCTATATACGCTTATTGAGCCTTGTTTTTCTATGCTATCTGTTTAGGTATCACCTTTCCCCTTCGATCTGGTCAAGGAACAGGCGAATCTGTACAAGAATGCCGAGCTTGTCTGGGCACAGGAGGAGCATAAGAATCAGGGCTGCTGGTCCTATGTACAGCCACGTTTCCTTACCGCACTCAATCACAGCCGTGATGTTAGGTATGTGCTAGACTCTAAGTGATTCCCCTATGTCTCCTGGCCCCAACGTCCCCCGGCTACCCTAAAACTACAGAGAAACACAAAAGAGACCCAATCCAAATGTGTTTTTAGCAACAACAAGTCGCACTCTCTCTTTTTCTATATATATTTACCCTTCTATCTAACTCTGTCTTTCTCTGTTTCTTTTTCTACCTCTTTCTCTGTGAGTTTATTGCTGCTGCACAGCAGCTTTTCTTTTGTTGGTTTTCATTTAGTTTTTCTGCTGCACCCTCTGTATCTCTCTCTCTGTCTTTTACTCTTTTACTTTATGTTTCTATCTCTCTCTATTCTGTATTATGTATATATACAACTATATATATATATATATATATTTGTATATTTGTCTCTTAATTTGATTCATTTTTAAATAGTTACAATAGTTCTGCTTTAATATAATTTTTTACACATTTGTTTTAACCCTTTTCACATCCATCGCACTCCGCACTTTCAACCATCATTTGCGTCAGCTAATCCTAATCCATATTATTTTTTATTTATATTAGTTATAGTTATAGTTATTATTTTAAGTATTCACTCTCTCCCTCTCTGTTACTCTTTGTCTCTTTTTTTTCTTATTTATATATAAAATTTCCTTATGAACCTTGTCTTAGCCTCTTTTTCTCTCTCTCTCTCTCTCTCTCTCTCTCTCTCTTGCTATCTCTTTCTTACTTAGCAGCCCTAGTATTTAGATTTTAGTTTTATATCTCTTGTATAATAAAGGTGCACACACAGACACACCCACATATACACATATACATATACAACACACATTTAGCATGTCTCGGTCCGACCTCAGAATGAAAGCAAAAAAAAAGATTTCGTTCCTAAAATTTGTTGTCATTACATATAATAAATATATATGTATTAATTATATATATACTGATCCAATATCGTACGCAGCAAGCATTATAAATTGGCTTTATCATTACACCCACCCACTGCCACGCCCATCATTATATAATTATAATTTGCATGGCTTTTTTTTTGTTTCGAAAAGAAAAATCAAAAGAAAAGAAAGTTTTTCTGTTGTTTTTTTTATGTTTTTACTAAAGAAGTTGTTATACCAAATATATATCCTCTCTGTGTCCCAACCATATTGTCAATATATATATATACCTATATACCTATATGTATTTGTGTGTATATATATATATATATATATATATATATATATATATATGCATATAAGTATATTTATTTTGATTCGGAAAAATGAAATTTTAAAATGAAATCAAAAACAAAAAAAACCAATACCCAATTTCACACTTTCCTCTGTTTGTTTCTCTCTCTCCCTCTCTTTCTCTATCTATCTACCTATCTCCCTCTCTCTGTCTCTCTCTCTCTCTCTCTCTGTGTATGTGTTATTGTTACAGCCAAAGCGATGAACAATCTACCACCTACTCCAATACAACTACTACTACTACCACTGATAATACTAATAAAGATACCGATATCGATACCGTTTCTAACTCTGAAACTGAATCTAATAAATCGAAACCCTGGCTAAGTCGCATGTTTGCATCAAGTTCGTCATCGACAACGACATCGTCATCGTTATCGACATCGACATCGATTGGCGATTTCAATGCCGCTAAGCATTTCGATTTAAAGAATATACGACACGATTTCAATAGACCCGCCGGCATTGCGGCTGCTCCGGGTGTGCGAAAGGCAAAATCCGGACGTAAAATTAGGTGAGAGGTCTCGTTATAAAAATTCAAAAAAAATCAAAAAAAAAATAAATCAAATAAACATTAAACAACATGAAAAAAAAAAAAAAATATCAAAAACAATACTATCTAATACTGCATTATCGATGCGCGTTGAAAACTCAAAAGAATCTTTTGTTTGCCTCTTTGAAACTTACAAATCTTACAACAACAAATAAATCAAAAACTAAATATAACTAAACAATAAATATAACTTAAAAACAAAAAAAAAAAGCAAAAACAAAAAGCAAGCATAATTTAAAAAATAAACTAAACTTAAAATTATAATTTATCTTAAAGTTTTAAACAGATTAAAACTATTTCTAACTATCTGCAATTAATATAGCTCTCTCTCTCTCTCTTTCTTTATTTTTTTCTGTATCTCTGTCTCTATAAAAGAAATGCAGAAATCTTTATTAATATTGTATATGCTGTTCAATATATAACAATATATATATATATATATATATATATAAAGATATAATTATATCTATATATATTTAATTTGAACAATTTTCAAAATTTTGCGTTTCTTGTTTCGTTTTTTATTTACTGATTTCATTTCTTATAAACAAATTCATCACTATCAATCAATCAAATTAATATTACAACACACACACACTTTATCTTTCTCTCTATCTCTATCTCTCTCTTTCTCTTCCTTTCTGTCTCTGTCTGTCTTTGTCTATCTCTTTCTTGTTATATTTAATACTATCTCTAATTCTCTTCTAACCATAATTTTGCATTCAATTAAAAGTTTTTGTTTTGTTTGAAGCACGCGCATTTTTGTTATGTTTTTTTTGTTTTCTTATTTATATATATTTATATTTTAACCCCAGTTAACCCCAACCCCCTTCCTCGTACACCCTATCTGCATATCCAGAATATGAATATATATCGTTACTTCTATATGTTTATCTAAATGTTTGTTCAAACTGTCCAACACAAAAAGCAAACATATAGCATATAAACAATACATAAACATAACCCATAACGGGGCTTATACCATTATCTGCTATATACCTATATATGTAAATATATATACTACATATATATAAATAGATATAATTGTATAGCTTTTAGGCTAACTATTTTAATACCCAAAAGTAGAGGCGTTACTCAAAGAATGGCTATAATTGACCAGAAATGTTAGCTCTACTCTTCAGATTTGATTTACATATATATATATATGTTAGCTCTACTCTTCAGATTTGATTTACCTTTTAGTATATATATATATATATACAGTTTGATCTGCAGCAATCGTCTCTGGTTTGGTACTTCTCATACACATCTTGCTCTGTCTCTATCTTTCTCTCATTCCGTCTCTGAATAGCCCCTTCTGTGTGTCTTTTGTTTGTTGTCTTTATTTATATTATATTATTATTTGTTATGTTTTTTTTTTGGGTGGTTTGTTTTCTTTTTGCCCCTGATTATTTAGTTTTTGTGCTATATATATATATATTTATATATTTTTATTATATTTTTGAATGTTATGTAATCATTTCTAATACACTTTGCGCTGGCTAAAAATATTTTCATTTCATTTCATTTGTAAATTTTAACTTTTGCTAAAAATCAAAGAAACTATTGAAACTACTCTCGTAATACTTACTATAATTATGCTATAAACTCTATATATATATATATATAAATATATATAGTGCACGTTCTCTAACCGAATCCGCGTCTGATATTTTAATACGCTACCTATGTATTATAACATATCATACATATATCTATATATTTATATATATATATTTCTAATTCGAAATTTTATGCTATTCACAGTTATGTTGGACGCGCTTGTGGTGCCTCAACAGCCACCGGCTCCAAGGCTCAGCACATTAGGGAATTGAATGCGCTATTGAACGATGCTATTTCCACTTAAGCAGCATGTAAAGGACGAAAAGGATGTGGAGTATGGGATGTGTAGTAACAGGAGGAAGGATACAGTTGCTGGTTCAAAGAATGGTCAGATAATGGAGATGAATAAAAAAATATTATGTTTGTGAGAATATATATATATATATATATATTATATTTTTTTTTTTGACGAAATTGTTACGTGCATTGTATGAAAAATGATGAAATGTTAAATATTAGTTTAGTTGAATTGATGATGAAACACAGCAAAATACGAAAAAAAAAATTTAATGTTTAAAAAATTGTAAACAAAATGAAAATAAAAAAAAATTACAACATACAAAAACAACACACACAACTCACAAGTAAGAAAAATGTTTAAAGCAAAGTAAATACCAATAACTAGTAGTCGATAATACATATATATATATATATATATATATATATATATATGTTTATACATGATCGTTAGAAATGCGAGTGAAATGAAATGATGAAAGTTTAGAAATTTAGGTAAAAGCAGAAAAAAAAAACTAACAAAAAAAAAAACTATTTAAAAATATGAAAATGAATAATGAATAATAAAAAAAAAATCAAATTTGTAATTTTTTATTTTTATTTTTATGCTTAATATTTATTTTATTGTATTATATATAAAAATTTATCTCAAGAAAAAAAAAAAAACAAAAAATTGAACTTTATAAATGCAAATCGTGAGCAATTTCAGTTTTCAGTTAATTTTTTTTTGCATAAGTTATACAAATTTTGTTTAAATAAAAGAAGTATATAACACAATGTATACACATACATATATACACACACACACATATATATATATATATATATGTGTGTATAGAGTTAGAAAATGCTTAAATGCATACCAAAAGTTATATTAAAAGGGGGTCCAGGGCGCGATTGTAACAATGTTTATCAGGGATGTTGCGACTGTTTTTTTTGTATTGGTTATTAACACAACAACAACAAGAACAACATTAACAAAAATGCTTTAAGTACTTGTACGAAAAAAATTTACTTACACACTCTAAAAATGTACTTAGACTTACAACAAGCTAAAAAGAAAGCTTCATATATCGTCATATATATATAGATATATATGTATATAATTAATATATTTTATTATTGTTTTTCTTTTTCTATTAAATATTTCCCATGTTGATTTTATATACACCAAAAACAAAGGAGAATTCTGTGCACCATTTACAACAAATTTCTATTTAACAACAAACATTTTGCACCTTTTTCTCGCACCAATATTTGATATTGAACCGTAGAGTGATACTGGAAAATTCAAGCAAGATAATTTTCCAAAAAAGAAAAAACTATTTTAAATATATAAATATTTATATATATATATAAAACTAACATTAATAACATTGAGACCGTTTGTATGTGTGTGCGCCGTATTGTTATCAAAACTAAAACTTAACTCTATAAAAAAAAAAACTTTTAACGTTTTCCAATCAAAAACTAAATTTAATTAAAGCTTTGCACCAGCAACAATTTTGCTAAATACAAATAAAAAAAAAAAAATTATAAAAAAAAAATATACATAAATATAAATTAAAAAAAAAAAAACAAAAAAAAATGAAAATACGAGAAACAGTTAAAGTAAGTAGATTGTTTACAAATGAAATGAAAATAAAATTTACTAACACAATGTGAAAAGAAGTTTTACAGATATCGAGTTTATATATAGAATGGATTATGAATAAAATATATCTACGTTTAAGCTATAGCTAAATATATATAAAGCTTTTAATTGGGAACTAACACACAGGGATCAACACCTACAGGGCTAGATTTATTGAGTAACTGTACTAAAGCTGATCGGGAATACATTGTACTTTATAGAATCGAAGATGCTTTCTACTGCCTGTACATACATTATATATCTATTAGCACTTATTCATTATCTATCTTCTCTTTTTAGAGTGTGTAAAAATGATGTGGAAACTATTATACATTCGATAAACTCTTAAATGTATCCTTACAAGCTCATAGCTGGCTGCTATATGTCTGTTATGACCAGCCTTTGAGGCGCACTGTTAGCTTTCTGTTGTGTAACAGCAGCTGCTACAAAGTTTCTTATTGTCTATCTTAACATAGCCTGTCACTTATTGTTTTTGACTTTCTCTTGCATTATTTTTACAACTTTTAGTTACATCCTCTTAAATGTATCCTTACAAGCTCATAGCTGGCTGCTATATGTCTGTTATGACCAGCCTTTGAGGCGCACTGTTAGCTTTCTGTTGTGTAACAGCAGCTGCTACAAAGTTTCTTATTGTCTATCTTAACATAGCCTGTCACTTAGTGTTTTTGACTTTCTCTTGCATTATTTTTACAACTTTTAGTTACATCCTTTTGATGATAGAAAGAAGTCGTCCATGTTTGTGTCGACTCTGTTAAATCTCTGTTGTCTAACAGCAGTCTCTGTTCTTTAGCTACACCTCGCGCAATATTTGAAACTAGTTGCATTTGCAACTATTTGCTTCATATTATCAACATTTATATATGTACATTTGTGCATGTTACACGCCCATGTTACTTCCTCTCTATTTGATATATATATATATATATATGATATATGATATGTTAACGCCTACTACAGATAGTATTTTCCTTAACTGTCTTCAGTATTAAACAAGTTGAGCAACTTATTGATTATTTACACTTTTTGAACAGATGCTTTTTCATTACGAATCCAACAGCAACAAATACAACAAACAATTTGTTTTTTATATGTATTTGTTTTCAATTCTTCACGGGAAATGACGCACTTCATTTGATAATTTTCACTGTCATTCTATGTGAAGACTTTGTATCAGTATTCTCTGTGCAACAGAGCACTTTCACAATCATCATTAACATCATCATCATCATCATCATCATCATGTTGATCCCCTGCTGTCACCTACCGGACATCTTCCTGTCTGACAACTTGAACAACACAAATTGGGCAAGTAAAACGCTCACTTTTGGCCAATTTTCCCAGAAGATGAAAGAGGCGAAGAGGGGAGTTCAGGCAAAAAGGTAAACAAGCAAGCAAGCAACCAGGTGGGCTATCTGCAATAGCATTGGCCTATGGGCAACACAGCATCAAGCAATTCCATTGAACATCTTCGAGCGTTTTACTTTACTTTCTAATATTCGCAGCAATATCTGTTTTTTTTTTCTTTTTTGTACTGATCGCCCCGAAGGCGATAAAAAGTCGCTATACCAGAGAGCTTCTTACCTGTTTCGAATTCTTTATTATTGCTTGTGCTTTATGCTTACTTAAGTTTTTGCGTGTCTCCATCTCTTTCACTCTTCCTCCCAAAATGGGCACATATGAAATGCGTCGTTAACCGTTATAAATTAACAGCCCTGCGCACGCTTCGAACAAATGAGATTATAAAAGAACTCGCTTGAGCCGGCGAGCAGCTTTTACCCCCTTGCCTCACCCTTTGTCTGATGGGAATTGTAAATAATATTAAGGCGACCCATATACAAGCGAACATGTTGCTGTACCGAGCATGAAATAAAAATTGTACAACATGTAATACCAATCGAACATTTGTTTCGAACATTGCATTGATCCAAAAACAAACATATACTTTTACCCAATCGCTAGCGTAAGAAAACATGTGCTTATCAAACATGTTCGATTGTGAAAATGCTGCTTTACAATTAAACATTGGTCAAACATTTCATCAGAGGCTGCGCAACGGGTGCGGTAGCTGCGCTCAATAAAGTACAACAGGGTTCGGGTCCAAGCTACTGCGAAGTGTGTTGTAATACATAACCTACTCTACTTAATTCAAATCGAAAATGTAATGTAATATATATAGTATTATTTTAATATTTAACCATTTAAATTTTACTTTATGAATAACGAATATTGTTCATAGCCATGGAAGATCTGCTAGTTAACAAATTTCCAAAAAGTGCTGCCCTCTAGCGTTGAGTAGCTTAATCATACTTATTACAAGTATTATGCTTCGTTCTACTTTGTTTCATGCTTTAGCATATATTATATAAAAATACGCACTTTATACGTCTCAGTTACAACGCTGCGCAGTAGCAGAGAACTTTTAACGTGCACATAAAAGCTTGGAGTGCAATGAAATGTAAACAGCAATTGTTTTGCTATCGAAGCTTTTCAATGTCGCCCACTGGCTAATGCATCAACCCACATAATGCCTTCGTGCGCTCTGACCTCCTCGGCACTAAAGCTTTTTAATAAAGTATGTTTCTTTTGTTTTTTGCTTTATTTTTTTTTTATTTGTTTAAAGCTTCGTACTGCAGAGCATCGACATCGGCATCGTTATCGGCAGCGTCGTTCGTCTTGTCTCGTAACGCTTTAGCTTTAGGTTTTAGTCGTGTTGTGCCCGCGAACGCGATCGTAAGAAACCAATAAACCAGCAAGCGAAACACATTGGATATTAATTCGCAATTTGTATTGGGATTGTCATTCGCATTGGAATCTGCAAACGGTTTTTCAATTTCAATTTCAATTTCCATTTCAATTCCAGTTTGCTTTACTTTTTTTTTTTTTTATTATTTTGTTATCCAAATCAATTAGAATTGTGCAACTGAATGATTGTGGCAGTAAGTGATTGATTGATCGATTGCTTGGCGTTAACAATTAATACTATAATATGTGTAACAAACACATACAAAAGTAAAAGTGTACGCCACAAGATGTGGCAAGTGCTGCGCCTACACCAACACTACCAATACCAGCAGCAACAACAACAACATCTGCTGCTGCTGCTGCTGCTGCTGTTGGTTTGCCGGCAATGGAAAGTGCATAAAAATTCGCATATAATTAAAGTGTCGTTTGAATAAACGTTATATCTATATCTATACATAATGTATTCCACACCGATTTGTATATGAATGAAATCGCATAATACTATTATTAATTTATATAATCACAAAAATACAAACAAAGATTATTATCGATTATCAAAGTGAAGTGTTAGCTTTATGCTTTTCTTTAGTTTCTTTTTTGGATGTGTTTAAATTAAATTTAATTTTGCTACGGAGACAACTAAAATAGCCGCCAAAATGTAAGTAACTTAACTAATATATAAGTAGAGTGTATATATTGAAAGTATATATATATATATATATATATATACATCTAATATATTAAATATATTAAGGCTTAAGGTTAAGTGCAAATTGAAACAATGCAACTGTGTGTCGATAAGCAATATGAAATGTGTTTCGGCTTATGAAAACAAACGCTATAAAAATTCCATAAATAAGTATAAAATACATGAAAATATATACAGTTAAAGATATGCATATATATATTCCTGAACAACAAACGCAATTGAGTGATTAGTTAGGTCAATTTAAATTAAGTCACTGAGCCTTGTGGCTAGGTTATAAGTATATTTTATATGGGAGATAAGCCAGTGTGAATCATATATATATACATTAATACATCTCTTATTCTTTTACTTAAAGGGTATCAATGAAGTGGCTTATGAGAAAATCTGCGCTTTGTATTATATGCATTTTATTCTGATAAGAGAAACTATTGGCTCTTATCACCAGAAGTAAAACTTCTCGGAAGTCATATAATCATACAGTTGCACATTTATAGAGATATGAATATATATGTATTTATATATATATATATATCTATTACATATATAGAGAGATGTAGGAAACGACTCTCTCTCTGATTCATGCAAATTGAATTTTATTTTCTTTTTGCATATTTTGTTTTTTTTTTTTGCTTTAATCTTTAAGCACTTTTCTTATTACGCACTGAACATCGGAACAAATATGAACATATATCAGACTATATAACAAAGAAAGAGTTAAAGTAAATAAATAAAAGGAAGATAGAGACAGAGGAACACACAATCTTATTTGTTTGATTTATTATTATTATTTTTTTGTATTCGTTTGTTTTGGTTTTTAACGCCCTTTTTTTATTTGGCAATTCTTCTTTTTTTTTTTTTTTTTTTTTTGCTGATAGAAAGCTAAAGCAAAGAGCCGTAAAAATAAATAAAGGTTTAACCGATTCAAGTCTTTTGTTAAAAGATTTTTTCTTTTGAGTTTCAGTTAAGATTTGCAGAGCAAAAAATCATTTATCACAAGACTTCTTAATACTTTGACAATGGAGAGTTGATTTCTGATTGGATTTAAATTTTGTTTCTATTGACATTGAACAAATGAACTTTACACTTGATTGAAATAGGAATTCTATATGCTAAGAGCCTTAAGAATGTCGTAAGACAATCGTTTTTGATAGACTTCCAATTGGATTTAGTATGTAGAATAGAGACAAAAGTTTTTGTAAGTCTTCTCAATGGGTTTGTTTATAACTTAATAGAATTGTCTATATAACAGACACTTCAGTTCCAATTGACAAATTTCAATACACTTAATAACTAACTGTCAGTTTCTATTCCAATTGGACTGACTGACAACTGCTACACATAAAGTTTCTCATATTATATTCATTTGATTCATGTAAGCGCAAATTTGATTTGTATCAAATATTCATACAACAATGGGGCATTCATATGACTCACATAATGCCACAGTAACGAGTTCCTGAACTAGTGAACTAGTTAAATGTATTTTTTGAATGAAACAAATACAGCCGCCACCCACCCTTCCCTTCTCTTCATGCCCACCCCTTGAAAAAAAGCACAAGATACACCCAGACAATGTCGCATGTAATCCTTTCCCAGCCCAATGACTACCTCATTCCATTTATACAAAGTAAAGTCTTTTCTGCTTCTTCTCTGAGTTGCTCTCTCCTTCCCCCTCTTTCTCTCCCTCTATCTCTTCTATTTTTTTCACTCTATTTTTCTCTTGCTCAATGGCTGTTTTCATAATTTATAACCTGATTTGCTATAGTTACACTTAACCAGACAGTTGCGTATTCACTTACACTATGCAACAGGGAAATACCAAAAAAAAAAGTATGTTAGCTAAATAAATTTTATTTTGAATATAGTCGTGTATATATATGTGCATATAGGGGTTAAGTCTGGATCATAGCATGACTTGGGGTTATATCAATTGGCCAACAAGCAGCTTTTTGACTACAATAAAAACTCATTTTAACTAGGTCTAAAGGGAATGCAGCTTTAAGAGGCTGAGTTAATAAAAATGTTAAGTATCATTGGTCTGACTTTAACTGTATATTTGACAGACTCATATACATTTCATATCATTTCATATACATATCTGATCTGATCTGATAAGCGAATCCTTGTTAGAAAAAATCCAGCAAATATAAAGACAAACGCAATAAGCCCGATATCACCTATATCACGTACACATTCAGTTGCCTATATATTTTATTATATATATACATATACATATGTATATATCTTTATATATATATATCTGTCTGACAGCTCAAATTTGTCACGACTTCTTAAAGCAGAGTTCCAATTAGATTTCACCTTGTAATGAGCTCTCAGCTGGCTTTGAATGAAGGTCGCAGCTTGTAGTACAAAAAGTATATAATAAAACTCTAATAGAAATATATAATGCTATGAATAATTAATTTGAGGTTATTTTTTTAGATTTTGTTAACATTTCATTTTATATTTGATAACTTTCATCGTTCTAAATTAGATTACTTATCTTTTAGGTTATCAATATATTACTTGCAACAGAGATAAAAAGTACACTTTATAAATGAATGTGTTGTTTAGTGTACACACACACACACACACACATATATATATATATATGCATATACTTACATACATACACACACTCACAGGCACATACAATAGTTTCTTCCTGTCTTATTAAAAATAATAAAGAAAAACATAAAGAGAAATGTAATATATAAGTATATATATCTAAATTGTTTATATGTTACATATAGCTGATATATATATATATATATATATATATATATATTCATATGTAATCTGCATTAATGTCAATTCTGTAATTGAGTTGTTATAAAAAAAAATAATTTGCTACTTTTTTACTGTAGTTTTTGCTTTTTGTCTTCCGTTTCGTATCTGCATTTAAGTTTTATACAGATTTGTTTTACAGAGTAAATTAATTATAATAATAGAGTTATTACGGTATTATCTGGTACAAATTTCAGATGAGTACTTTCCATTCCTTTTTATAAATCATATGAATGAAAGTTAAATTGCGAATGCGAATAGGAATGGGAATGGGAATGGGTACAATAAAATTGCAATTGCTTTAAAATTTGATTTGCATAACTATAACTATGAATAGATTGAATGTAATGAATATAGTGAATTCAGTGAATTCAGTGAGTACAGTGAATACTATGAGTGCTTTGAATATTTTATTGTTTTGAGTATATAATGCATTTGGTTTCATGTGGGTGGAGTTTGCCAAAGAGCTATAATTATCGTGTCTCTTTAAGATACAAAGATACAAAGATACAATTTTGTGACTTTTGGGTGTGCTGACAGGGTCTAATTTGATTTGATTGAGTCAACGTTTAATTTAAATTAAAATCCAATTCAGCTTAATTCCAATCAGAAACAAAAACAAGTTTAACTTTCATGTACCAATAAGAATACAATAATTTTTACGGAAAGAAACAAAACCAAACCAAAATATTTTTTTGCTAAAAATTATGACTAAAAACTGAATTTGTGAAAATACATTAAGTATGACGTAGCCAATGTGATCTGATATATATATAT